>VZRX01015409.1:810-16706 GCA_013398075.1 Notiomystis cincta | reverse complement strand
GGAGGGGATGTGCAGCGAGGAAACCTGCGGGAAGGAGGGGATGTGCAGCGAGGAAACCTGCGGGAAGGAGGGGATGTGCAGCGAGGGGACCCGCGGGAAGGAGGGGATGTGCAGTGAGGAAACTCGCGGGAAGGAGGGGATGTGCAGTGAGGGAACTGTATACCAGCAATTAGCCCGTCTTCACTCCTTTAGTAAAGGAGTACTTTTAGTAAAGGAGTACTAAAACTGCACTCTTTTAGATGTTAATTTAATCACCGCGGTTAATAGTTTATTGGTAGCAATGAGAACTTGAAGAGGGAATACTAGAAATTTTTATTCTGTTGTTTGGGTTTGGGGTTTTTTTGCTGTTCTACCTTTGATGAAACCACAGGTTTGTGACTACCATTCCCTGTCATTCTGATCCCTGGGCTGTATCACAGCCTGAGTGCTCCTGTGCAGAAGCACAGCGCAGAGCTCCAGTTTAGGAGGGCTAATTGGTACCCTAAAACCACTGATCTCTCACCAAAATGCCAGGGAGCAGCTGGAGGTCATTGAGAATCCACTGAGAAGAAACCCAAAATTCCCTCACTCTATATGATTTTTTCAGACAGAAAGAGTATTGCAGCAGCTGGGATGGAGGGAAGGGTTTACATGGAAAAGGAAGACATCGAACAAAGTGTCTCCTTGCCTCTCTCAGAATACAGGTTAAAATTGATTCTATGTTGTAAAATTTGAAATGGCCTTATTCTCTGTCTCAGGACAGAAGTCCAAGGCCTGCCTGAATCAGAATCTGAATTAATCTGTGTAATTTGAAGTAGCACTGACAGCGGAGAGCAAGTGCTAAAACTGGTTTTTGTGCCTGCTGCCCAAGGGGCTCGAGTGGCTACTGTAAGGCAGAGCATTTGGGTCATTGCTGTGAAGGGACTACATCATCTTTCCAGGTGAATATCAGTCATACCTGGCATGGTAATAAAGGCTTTCTGAGTGAGCACAGCTTGTTCACACACATTTGCTCCTCTCTTAGCCCCCCAGGAAATTTTGGGAAAGACAGGAGCAGTTTGTTTACACCATCCTTTCTTGGGGACTCCTCAGAGCCCTGTGCTCAGGGTAAGGCCAGTGTTTCCAAAATATGTTGGGTGTACAAATATGGGCAGGCCATTGTACTGTTTGTGGGGTGGAGGTCTGGACAGGTAACCATGGAACAGGATAGTTCCTGCCACTGGATTGGAAAAAGCTGATCTCCACAATTTCAGGTGTGGAAAGTAAGGTGTGTGCCTCAGATGACATGAAAACAAAGAAAACAGATGCAGATTCAGGGACACTTCAGTGTTCTGCCCTGTTTACACTTGAGTCATGAATCAGTGCTTGGTGTCCCTGTGTAAAAAAGGAGACACACACACATGCAATAAAGAGTTTTTGGAACAAACTTGAGTGTTTGCCTAAGCAAAGAGTAAAATGAAGCAAGAAGCGGGATGGGAGTGTATGATGTGGTTTACTTAGTCAGAGATAGTTCCTCCCCCAGTTTGAATTCCCAAGGCAGAAATCCTCTGTATTCTAAGCCTGGACAGCTGCTTGCATAGGACATCCCTCTTTGCTCCTATGAAGCAGAAATGAAAGGAGGAGGATGACTAATGTGGCTGGATGCACTGGGATTCAGAAATCACCGTCAATTTCTTAGAGCTTTTGTAGGACGGCTTTTGCATGAAGGTGCTCTTGTGTCACCTGAAATGGAGCAAGACAAGGGGCATAAGGGTCATCAAGGCACCTAAAGGATCCAGAGACCTGCAGGGTTTGACAGCAGCTCAGATGCAACAGTCTGTTGAGGTGCCAAGGTGTTGCCCATGGTACGGAAGAGGCAGGTGGGTGTCTCAATAATTTTGCAGCTCAAGGTCTTAACTTCTCCATTAATAATCCTGTCACCAAAGTAACTCATGCCTGCTTAGGACAAGTCTGTGTGCCTAGTATGGCTTACTTCTTGGGATTGCCCTGGCTGTCCATTCCCTGTCTGTTCACAAGCACTTGGTTTGCATCTCCTTTCTTTCCAAAGCACCCAGGCTCAACATCTGGAGCTGGAATTGCATGTGCATACATATGACAGGCCTTGGGCAGGTGGAAATCCCTCTAATCTACATGAATGTTAGATCTTTGTATGCATGAGATGGACAGAAAACCCAGGCAAAGAAAATTTAGTGAAAAAGGATTTCCCACTGCAAAAAAAGACTATTTTCACAAGGAATTCAGAGTTGCCTCTCACAGAGATAAATGCATACACCGTGAACATTCTTTCACTTGTCTATTGCCACATCAAAGAAGCAGCAGGAATGAATTCCCAGTTTAGTAGAAGTTAAATTAAAATACATTCCAGTAAGGTGTTTATGTAGTTTTTAAGTTGCAGTGCTCCCACTGTCACTGGAAAGACATTTCACTCATAAATAGAGTTTCCCAGCCTTGCTTCATTACTTTCTATGGACACAGTTGCCAGGGATTGCATTTCTGTCAGAAACACTCCTCTTACTACATTCTGTGGTTGTTTCTGGAGGAATCTGTAACTCACAGCGTGTTGATCTTAGAAGGATTCTTCACATTTTCTGGTAAATACAGCACATGATTCTTGTATGATCCCACAATTAATGTTTGTAAATTGTCTGGGATACAAACCAAGCTGTCATTTTTAGGTGCTGTCACAATAACAATCCATAGTGTCAAAACACTGTCAATCTCTCATCCTGCACAAAGAGAAACTATGCAATGCTATGGATGTAATGCTATTTGCTGGGCAGGACACCATCTACCTTGACTGTTTGTGGAGGGGTGCTTGAGAAAAAGCCTTTTAACAGTAGTTTTTGCAACATGGAATGGGTCAGCAGGATTTAAGCCTGGGGCTGCAGCAGCAGAGTGATCAGTTGTCCCCAGTGCCCCAAGACAGCAGGCTGCACTGGCTAGTCTGGAAGCCATAAGTCTATTCAGGTTATAAAGACTTAGTGAGGTCATGATCAGCCACCCTCACTCATGCTAGAGCCCAGAAGATCTACCAGTATGGGCACTACATTTGCTCAAATACCCTTTGCCTTGATGCATAGACTTTACGCAGATCTGAGACTCTTCAGAAATTCAGTTTAATTCTGGGTGCAGCTTGGCATGATTCAAAAGTTAGTAGAGAAGAGGTGAATTTGAAAAATTCTCCACCTTGAGATGAAAATAGAACTGTGATCCCTGACAAGGGTTTTGATAGAAATTCTAGAGTCCTCTGAGAAGGCAAAACAATCCCTTAGATGCTGCTTTTGAAATTCAACCCATACATAAGCTCTGGGGAAAATCAGTTCAGTAGACATCTGGTGCTGAAATACAGAAGTCCTGTTTCCCTCTCTGTCCTCCTGGAGGAGGAGAGAAAGAACATGAGAGCAATGGAGGAAGGAAGAGAGATGAACAGAAGTCCAGGAAAGCATCAGTAAACTTCTGAAACTCCTGGCTTACTGCAGGAAGCTCAATGTCCATGGTCAGAATGAGAGCATCAAAAGTGTTGGTATCTCACCTGTCTGCTTTGTTCTCTGTGTTGTGGAATTTTCTATGAAGGTGCAGCCGTGGGTGCAAACAGCCAGAGGGAAAGGTGACGAGCACTCCTGGGTACTGCCCCCTGCAGCAAGCAAATCCTTTCAGGTGTTAACTCCATACTGAATGGAGCACTGACCTGGATTTGACCCACAATCCCTTTCTAAATATAGAGTGCTGACAAGATTTTATTTTCAGTGTCTTATCTATGAGTAATTCATTTTCTGTGTCTTGGAAAAAGCATATTTTTAATAGGCAACAATAGTGTGTGAGTGAATCATAGGGCAGCAGACTAGGGCCGGGTCTGGACTATCAGCAGTCTAGTCTCTGCTCTCAGTTCCTGCCCTACCCCAACAGGGTCATGCAGGCAGGGGTATCACAGAAAGAGTGATGCTGACAGCTGGCTGAGGGACACTGGAAGGTGTCAGCTGCACAAGTGGTGAGGGTGGACTTCAGCAGGAGCCAGAGCTTGTCATACCCCTTGCTTTTTGTTCTTGTTGCTGCCTGTAGCTGGGTGTCCTCCATGTCACTGCATCTTGCTGGGCTTGGTGGTGGCTGAGGTCAGACCATGGGCTGGAGAATGAAGCTGTAAAGCCTGGTGGAGCTAAATTGTCTCAAAAAGGAGGAAGTCCAGCCCTAATACATTGAGCAGACTCGGGCTTTCTCTTCTGCAGACTTTGAAAGTTGGTGGTTTCTTAGCATAATCGTGAAGACTATGAATGCTAAGGATAGTTGAGTCTGATGTTGAAAATGAGCTTAGAAACACACCAAGACAACAAGATGAACACACTCTGGGCTATTCATTTTACCGGAGACCAAAATTACAGTTGGTGTAAATTCATAAAATTTTGTATCCTCCAGAAAAGGAGGAGTTTAAAAATAATTCAAGGGTATATAGTTCTCCTACTGCATTTTTAATCATTAAACTTTGAAGTCTTGGCAAGTGGAAGACTGTTTGCCTGACAAACTACCAGACCTGTGACATCAGCAGGACCAAAGATACTCAATGAATTGCTCTATCAAAACATATCTATGGAGTTCTGAATAACATGTTATATATTACTTGACAGATTGGGAAGTAGAGTACAAAGCCACAGGGGAGTGTCAGCTATTGAGGAAAATCAACCAGTGAGCAGGAGGCAGTAGAGACCTCCATTTGTGAAATAAGATAAATTCAGTCTCGGGAGCAAAAACTGGAGACAATTGAGAAACCAAGAAAGAGTTTAGGACTCATTCAGGAATTCCTTCATTAGGAGCTATACATAAGAAATTTTAGGCCCAGAAAGCCTTGGAAGGCCACCAAGAAAGCTAGGGGGAGTCATCAAATTTTAGATTCAAGTTGGGATCCCAAATTACGATGTAGTTTTAAGCTTGAATGGGAAGCAGCTGAACTAAGGAGAAATTTCCAATTTCCTGTTAACTGAATGGTTAACCAAATGCTAAGATCCAGGAGTACTGGGAATTTTTCAGAATCTTTGGTTTCTTTGGTTTGGGGCTTGTTTGAATTTAAAGTCCTGGAAGCAGAGCTTTGGTTTATTCTAAGACTCCAAAACACTAAATTAAAAGTTAATTATATTCTTCAAGTAAGCATCATGACTACAGAATGGAACAGAGCTAGGAGCTTGTGTATTATGATGTTTTTTGTCATTTACAGCTGGCAGTCCTGACATTGAGACAGGGGCTGTAGGTGAACGAAAATTATCAAAGCTTTTCAAATGCATGCTAAAAAAAGACTGGGTGCATTTGAGTCCTCAGGGAGCTAAACCTCCAGATCAGAAAAAAAGCAGAGCTTGAGCCATCTGGGAATTTCAGTTTTGGGGTCAGAACTGCATGAACCGTGGTGTGCTGTTGGGAATTTCTAGCTCAGCAAACTGTCTGGAGCCCAGAGGGAGTATGGAGGAGGCAGCAGAGAGGGCGTGAGGAGAGCGTGAGTCATCTGGGATTGCAGACAGGAGAGGGAGCTGCCAAGTGAGTGGGTGCCCCTGGGGAGGTTTGCATTCTGCAGGTCTCCCACAGCTCAACTCAGCCGTGCTTGGTACCAGCAAGAGCACTTTCCTCTGCCTGAAAGTTGGTATTTCCCAGGCACACCACGGGAGCTGCCCAGGAAACATCCACACCTTGCCAGTTCTTAGGGCTCCGTCCTGTAAACTTTTATACTGAAGTCACTGTTTACTGAGGCCACTGGGAGTATTAAAGCTGCTCCCTTGGCCATAGCAGGTGAGGTCTCCCAGCAAATCACAGTCATTCCCAGCACAGTGTGCTGGTTTGTGGCTGTTTAAATCAGAGGTAAATAAATGTTCCCTCTCTCTCCTGTGCTTAAAGATGCTTCTGATCATCTGGAACAACTGCATTCAATAAAGATGGCATAAGAAGCCTCAGCTTTGAATATTTTACCTTTGTTTTCTGTTTTAATACTTGATTATCTTTGCCTGGCCATCAGTGTGATAACATATACCTTATTCAATAAATATCTTTTCATTTTCCCAATGAGCACTCATTATTTATGACTAGCAAGAAAACCTTTGCCTCCAATGGCAGAAGGAGAATGTCTCCTCGTTTAATTACCATGTATAGTTAGCTGCATGGTGATTGGAATAAAATAATTCACTTTCTATTCCCAGAAGAGTTTTCCTAAGTGCTTTGGGAGGCGAGGGGGAGGCTGGCAGATGAGTGTAATCTCAAGAAGCACACTGTAGTGGAATCCAGCACTAGGAGCCAGATGGCAAGGTTGCACTGAATAGCACTTTTTTTTTAATAGCTGTGAAAATTTGCTGTCTGCACATGCCTTTGCTGAATGACAGCAGAGGGAATTTCTAATTTATCTGCTGTTACAATTAGGTTATTCCTTCAGAGGGTTCCCCTTATTTTTCACATAAGATCAGGGCCCAGTTTCAGCACCAAAGGCAAAGTTTAAGTATCTCTGAGAGTTCAGAAAGTAAAGAGGGCAAAGCTGTGGAAAGAGAAACACTAAAAAAAAAAGAGAAAAACTATTTCAGGAGAGGACTAAGATTGAGCAGCACCCTGGCCTGGTGTTGTGCAACCCTCTGTGAGGTGGCTCCATTGTGTAGCTCTTGTGTCACATCTGTTGAGTGTGTTGGGACCTCATGCAATGTCCTTTGAGCACACTGGGACCTCCACACACATTTCCAGTGATGGGAAAGAGAACTGGAGGTAGCCAATAATTTCCCACCATGCTTTAGAATATAGATGCAGTCATAAAAGCTGTGTAAAGAATGCTACTCTAGCAGTACATACAGTTCTGAAAGCTGCATTAGAGTATTAGACCACACTTGAAATCTAAACTCTATTTTCCATTCATGAAATGATGATTGGACCCCAGATTTTGAGGGTTTGACTCCATTCAGACATAAAAGCTCCTCAAATCCCCATGAATTAACATGGTCTATGCAAGTCCAGTTCATCCACAAATGCCCCTTTGAGTGAGTAGAATCATCTGTGGCGATGAATGGAAGACCAGACAAACCCTGCCACTGCCTTTAGGCAATAACCTAACTGGTAATGCTCTTCTGGGCAGGGGTGATGGCAGAATTTGAAAAGACTATGGACAAAACACACAATTTAAGAAGCATGGGCAGCCCTGTGGGCTTTCACAAAGCAGTGGGGAAGGACTAGGCTGAGACGTCCTTAGAATCAGCAGACACATAAATTTCCCCTGGAGTGGGCATATGTTTCACACACCCCTGGAAACCTGGCCTAGTGTGATAGTTGTGTATTGCTCCAAATGCTTCTGGTGCACGTGGTGAGTTCCTCTGCCTGAAGTCAGACAGCCCATGTAGTTTCTGTGCCTTTGACCACAAAAGTCTGGGCCACTTCTTTCAGTGGAACTAAACCCTGGACTCTGTCTTGCTCTTTTAACCTGTCTGCATGAGGGAAATGAAGAAATGAGTGGACCTTTGAGAGCTGATGTGCTTGGAGACCTGGTAACAGAGGTGTGACTCTAAATCACATCTCTTAAATGTGTGCCAAGCACATTTGTCAGCATGAACCACTAAGACTGGAAGTATTCAGAAACTTCTGGAATACAGTCTTGGAGTTATACCAACTAAAACAAAGTCCATGTGTCGCCCATTGTCTAACTCTGCAGCTTTTTATTCTGTCATTGAATACTGACTTGCCCTGCTGTTACAGAAAATGACACTAAGAGCAAATGCCAATCTTCAATGCTGTCTGCATATTTAAAACTGTGTAAATGTAAAGGCCATTAAAATCCTGCAAGCAAAGCTTTGCCTTTTTGGTATGGTTTGCACTGTACCTAGCCCAGTGGGCCCCACAAGCAAACCTGGTGATATTCACCAGGGTGATACTCACCCAAAACTAGGAAAGAGCATATTCAGACATAACACTGCTGCTGAGATGACACTACAGTGTCTGTCTCATCTTAGATAGGGGTACCTGAATCTATGTGAACAGTAGAATTTACCTTTTGCAAAAGACTGCCTTCAAAATAGGACTTGTTGGGTCTTATCTGAGCCCCAGACGTTGCTTTGGCTTTCAGTGTGGGAGTCAGTCCTACAAAGTCATTGCTAGAACAGGCTGAAATGTTTTTGTATTGTTTTTGCAGAGTAATGCCTAGGGATAATGGAGGGTAAAGAATTTGTTTCTTCCTACTTTTCAAGGTAATTTTGAATCACACAAATCACTTCTGTTTATTTTTTCACTTTTTTTGTCATTTTCTGTATGTAGTTCATATTTTTCCTTCTCATCTTTACATGATTCCCATGGGAATGTGGATGAAAGAGTTAAATAAGAGACAGAAATTACTTTCTGTGATGATTCCAGCATTCTTTTCCTTATCTTAGTCAACATTTTCTTTTCCAGGATGCTATTTAATTCTTCTAAGACAGGAACAGTTTTCCTTAAAAATAAAACATCTTTAACAACAACAGAAGAGACAATTGGATCAGCTCAGTGCAGCTACACATGGTGATAGCCAGACTGATGATAATATAAAACCCTGTTTTTACTCTTCTGTTTGAAGACTCTATTTTCAAATGAGACTTCATTGACAATCAATAAACGAGTTTTTTACTGCTGTCAGCACTACTGAGTCAATGCAGTGCTGAGAGCAAGCAGAGAGCTGTACTGACTCAGCCACACTTCAGGCAACACTCAATTCATTCTTGGGCCCAGAATCATTCTGTTGCACTGAGAGATGAAAAAGGGAACCCCACTAACCTGCTTTCACATATCGTCATCACGTTTTCAGGTTCCTTGTCAACCATTCCAAATTCAGATGTAGAAATAATCACAAGCTGAGCTCAATAACTTCTCATCTGACACAAAACCTTTCTGAAAGATGTCCAGCCTTGATCTGATGACATCAATGGAGTACTCACCATTTTTCAAAGTAAAGTATTCCCAGTGACTAGTCACCCGTGCTCTTGATAATTTGTTTCACTAACTCAGGGTGATTTTAAAGCACATTTTTTTCTGATTCCCCAGCCTAGCTCAAAACCAAGCCAAATTGTATGAAACAACCCAGCTCTATCTGAAAGTGCATTTCTGAGGCCTGACTTGAAAGAACTTTCTTTTGCTCATCTGAAATTTCACATTGGAGGCAGAATTGATCATTTATAAATTTTCAGTTTCTTAACTGGTTGATTACACCTACAGCTCAGGTCTAATTGCTTCTATTCCTGTTCAGAGGCACAAAAAATTGCATCAGGATAAGTATCCTTGGAAATGTTTAAAAGATCCTAATGTGTATGGCCAGAACTGCCCCACTTGCAGACAGTGATAATCTAGCTGTCATGGACTAATGAACTGTAACCTGGAATTCTGGTTGATCCTGTCACCCTTGGCCAAAATAATCCAAGGAGGGAAGTGACGCATGTTGAAATCTTGTTTTGAGAACTGGACATTCGGATTTCTTCCAGGACTGCTCTCAAGGTTGTGTTGTACCCACAGTGAAATTGTTTACGGGAATTTAGAAAAACTTAATGGTGGAGGACTATTGCCTGGATTCTGCTGTGAAAAAAACCCTCATTCTAACTGCAGAGGCATTCCATATCCTTTGCTAATGATTCTGCTTGGATCTGGACTGGCTACAGTGTGAGATACCCTGTTGTTTTACACCTTACAGCCCTTCTACAGGACTACTTTTTGCTTAAAATTAAAACTTTTGTGTAATTTCCCTTTTCCATTGTCTGAGTAATCAAATGTGGCAGATTTTAGTGTTTGTTTGTTGTTGCGTGAAAATGTTGTTTGTTTTTTTAAAGAAGCATTTTCTTTTTATTTTAGTATTTCTTCCCCGGGGAAACAACATTTGGAATGATCCAGGAAATAATATTTTAACAAGTATTAAGTTGCCATCATTGAGACCACAGAGGAAAGCTGATGCAGGAGGGAGGAAAAGTGGTTGCCATGTGCCATCCTCGAGTGCCATTTATAACAACACACATTCTGTTCTCCTCAAAAGAGTAATTCTCATGTCTTTCAAAATGAAAACCCAGGAAACAGTAAGCTCCAATCAAACAAACTGTCACTAAAATCAGTGAGTAAGTCAGTGAAAACTACTGAAAGCTGAATTTGAGTTGAAATTCCCACCTGACTGTTCTGGCACACCACATGGAGAAGCAGTGGTGTGCTGTGCTACATCAGTCATCCCTTTTTGCCAGCTTGCCTTAACTGGCAGGTTGTTTGCACCTGGAGAGTCACGCTGTGAAGCAGCAAGAGGAGCTTTCAGTTTAGTAGGAAACAGCCCCAGACCCAGTTTTGGGGGATTTTGCTGCCTCCCATGGCTGTGGGGTTATTCTGCTGCCCAGACCTTGCCATGCCAGGGAAGTTCTGTAGGAGGAGACATCACCTCTGAGTATAGTTGGTATATGACACTTACCTGGTTTCCATGAAGGAGTGAAAAATGTAAAAACAATTAAATTGTTAAAACAGCTGTGGATGTGAGCACAATTTTACAGAGAAAAAATTAATGAGCTTGGGGAAGAAGGATGACCACCAAGGCATGCCTTGTGCCCTGGTGTTTGCAGCCAGCAGCCCAGATAACAGCTTGGAGAGGAATCTGGGTAGCAGCAGTTTCAGTGAGAAACTTGCCATTTCTGTCTGGGCAGCTAAATCAAAAGTCACACCTCTTCAAGTAGGGCTGTCACTCAGACTGGAGCAGCACAGGGGGCAGTGGTGCCTGGGGCTGCTGTGGACGTGCAAATCACTGCACACATGGAGGGGATCAGCAGAAGCTGTTTTCTGCGTGCTCGAGCACTGCCTGCCCTGAAAAGTACCAATTATCACTATTTAATGGGGAAATCTGGGGTGTCTAAAAACTGTTGCACCAGTGATTAGGTCTTGCCAGACATTACAAAGTAGAAGACCCAGACCTAGGCCCAAAGGACTGACTTCAGACAGTGCTGTCAGCAATCCCAAATAATGATTGCCCTGAAAAATGTTGCTAATGAAAATAAAAGTAACCTTTTTGCCACCTTCAAAGTGCACAGGAGTTTTGTCATCACCGACAATACTACCACCACCTTTCTCTTTCCATTCTGAGCCTGATGAGTCTGACACCAGAGCAGAGTCATGTAAGGGTAAGACAAAGTGTAAATGGTATAAAGAAAATAGTATTTAGCGATTGCTCCAAAGCAGTGAAATCATCAATTTCCCAAAAAGTAAAACTGCTGTTAATGCCTGAGCATGTTTCTGGGCATCTTTTGAAAGTAGGAGGCAGTAAGCATGTCTGTTTGGGGGGAAAACAGCTGCATTTGGGGGTTATGATCTTTGCAGAGAGCTCCCGAGCATGGACAATGTGGGGGTCATTTCAAGGGATCTGCTCAGAACAGAGAACTTTCCAACTTCCAACTGAGCACTCAGGCTGGCTGTGCATCTGCAGGATGAAGCACAGAGAAAGTCTCTCATCCAGATCTGCAAAGCAGCCCCTGGTATTATGGATGTGGTTTTCTCCTGCTTGCTTTATCTCAGCTGCTGCTCCAAGATGTTGGTAGGCAGATGTGGGAAAGGGCAGGTTTTCTCTCCCTATCATTTGGGAGGTTTTACCTTACAAATGAGATACTCTGCACCATGTTTCTAAGGTTTGCTTCTGATACCTGCTCAGTAAACACAAAGCAGTGATGCTATTCCAGCAGTATAAAAGGCCATTATTGTGGTGCTGGTCCCATGTGATGATGTTATGTATCACACAGCCTATCATTGTCTTGCTACGTGATTTCTGGAATTCTACACCTGGTTTATCCAAGCCAAAGGTTTTCAAAGAATGTAAAGGGGAAATGGTACCACAGCCTCTCTGCATCTACACTGATTTGAAGAAATGTGTCACTGGAAGGCAGCTCTCTAAATGGGAGTTTGTAGCTTTTCACATATGCATTGCTAAGTCTATCATATTTCATATTTGACGTATGTTCTTATAATTTTGACAAAAATCACATTTAAAGAGTTCCACTTTAGTGTTTGATCGTCCCATAATTTTTGTGTTCCATAAGCCATGTGCTAATAGCTAGCCTTGGGAAAAGTCTTCTTAGTTCTTCACAATTTGCTTTGTGGCCAGCACAATAAGTCTGCCCACAAGACTTTCCACTGCCCAAAAAGGTCACACTAATGACCCTTTCAGGAGAATCAGCCAATGGTTCCTAATCTAGGGAACAGAAGTGACAGATGCTGTGCCTGATGAGCCCGTTTCAATTACAATTTATTATATTGGAATTCACAGTAGTGTACAAAATTGAGAGGAGAAAAAAGCACTTATTTATGTGAACTTCTTTTTCAAACTTCTGGAGATGAAAACCCAAGAAATCTGTGGCTGTTCACTTTAAAAATACTGCTGGAAGAGGGGAGGAGGAGGAGGATGATTATATCCAGGCAAAGAATTCACTGAAAATAATTTTTCTAGAAGGCCTGGCTTGTTCTGTTTGTGAGTTATGAGATTTTTAAGAGTCTCTATTCAAAACCATTTTCTGTATGCTTTTAAGAAACTTTGGTCTGTACAAATATTAACA
Source organism: Notiomystis cincta (assembly GCA_013398075.1). Taxonomy (NCBI): domain Eukaryota; kingdom Metazoa; phylum Chordata; class Aves; order Passeriformes; family Notiomystidae; genus Notiomystis; species Notiomystis cincta. The sequence goes on along the minus strand of VZRX01015409.1, from coordinate 4,200 downwards.
AATGTGATTCTATTGCAGACCCAAGGTTTGATTTCTTTAATCTGCCTAAAGATTTGCAGCTCATTTCACTGAGCCCAAGTTAGAAAAACTAAATATTGTCTTATTTTCCTTATTGCCAGCACAAGTGAATTTAAAATTGCTTTTCCATCAATAGTATGTTAAAAATTTTACTGTTTCAGACTTCTACTAATTAACTATTTGTTAAGCTATTAACGTTAAATAAATACAGAAGCCACAAAAACAAAAAAAAAAGGTGAACAGTTCTTATTTACTCAAGATAATCTTTAGATATTCAGGCATCTTTTGTGCTAAAAATGAGGGTACATTGTTTCTGTACGATGTCATTCATGGATGTCCAGCACTGAAAAACTGACATCTTCTCATTGCTGTAAAGGCATTTAGCCCGTGGGATCACTCAGTGGGCTGAACAGTCTGACAACAGCAGTGGGATGTGCAAGAGCCAGGTTAGTAAAGTCACAGCCCATGCCCTACCATGGAAGGAAACCATCTGGTCTTATAAAACAGATGTTTTAAAATCATACAGCCTAGAAATTTCAGCATTATCTACACAATTAATGTATTAGGGATGCTGGAATGACTACACTTATCCTTTAGGAAAATCTTCAAAGGAATGACAAGTTTGGCCACATGAGAACAGATCTTCTAAACTTGGAAGAGGGTATTTCCTCCTGGGTAGTTGGAGAGCTACATTTTGAGATCACCATTTGTACTTATTTGGATAAAAGGAATAACATGCATTCAACAAGGCTTTTGAATTCATGGCTTTATTCTGCCTAATTGATTAATTTTTTTCATCATTTATTTTTCTGTGGATTGAAAGGCTCCAGCTTTTCATGTCTGGCTGAGAAATGTGGATTCCTAACTCCTTCACTATTTGGTCATGATTTGGGCTCCAGGCCTATCGGTCCTGCGACTGCAATCACATGGCATATAAATGTATTTGAAGAATGAGGGCTAGATTCTCAGACACTGGAAAAGTGATAACTCCATTTCACCTCCGACTTTTGACACTTATTAAGCAAAATGTTGTCCTTAGTTAGCCAGCTGACTCTTTAAAATTGAGGTCTTGAAGGCCATGAAGTAACTCCAAATACATAGGTAGAATTGAAAGAACAACTCCTTTGCAGTAGCAGCCTGCTATCTTGCAGCCATGGATTTTCCACTTCACACAACCATACATGTGTGGAGACCTGTGAAAAACCTCTCACGAGTTGCTCTTGATACAAATTGCTTCAGTTTGTCTGGGAAAAGACAGCATCTGAACAAAGCTCCCTCATTGAGCCCTCAGTGATTAATCACTGTAAGTGTGGGAAGAAGGAGCTGAAGGCTCTGACACAACCCTACCCAGCTACTGAGCCGACAAACTGGGGGAACAAGGGAACAAGGGGGTTTCTGCCCGCACCCTCATCCCAGAGATTTATGAAGAGGAGGTTTGAGGTATGAAAAGAAAATGCCGGAGGACAAATAGGAAAGATTACCCAGTGCAGTCTGACTAATGGATTTGCACTGTAGCACTCGTGATCCGTGCCCTTGGAAGCCGTGTGGAGGGGAAGAGGCTGACATTTGGAGTTTGCCAGCTTTGTGTTAGCAGCTGAGCCGGCAGCACTGTGCACAGTGGCCCAGCAGCAGGGCTGCCCTCTGGCACAGGTGGGAACAGCAGGCTCGGGATCAGCATCCGCGCTCTCGGCCTCGCACACGGCCCTAACTGTACAGTCTACACACCACTAGAACGAGGCAAAAAGCAAACATTACCAAAAGCAAAAAGAGAAAGCCTGGGAAGTGTGGGATCTGAGCGGATCTCTGGACCAAAACTGCCTTTGGGACACAGGACTTAGCAAAACTGGCTGAAGTCTCACCACGAAGGCTTGCGAGGACTCCCGCATGCTGTGCGGAGATTGCTGCCTTCTCCTGGTGAGCCGGGCAAAGCACAGCTGGAGCAACGAGCCCAGCACGTCCCAGAGTCTTGTTTTGAAAGGCCTGGCTCCCTCAGACTTCCATGCCCTTAACATTGTCCATTTCCATGTTTTGTGTAAAAAAAGGGCTACCTACAAACCTGTAATACTAAAATAGGTGGCAAGTACATAATGGATTCTATTGCTGCTGCACAGAGAATATTCCACCAAGTTTGCCCCCCCCACCCCAAAAGGACTAAGGAGAAAGAAGCAGGTAATACCTACCAAGACATCAAGACAAGGAAAATGAAGAGGACTTCGGAAGAAGAAGGCTGTGGACATCAGTTGGTTACTGAAGTTCTGCTTTTCTGCCAGGGCAAACAGACAGAAGGGGGAAGTGGATGAGGGAAGTTTCTCTGCTGGAGCTCCCTGCTTTGCTACAAGTGCTGCCGGAGATAAGGAGTGGATCAAGGGAGATAGCACGCTTGGCTCGGCTCAGCTGGGCCCTGCGGGGCTCTGCTCTGCTGTGCGGAGCCCGGCCAAGCCGAGCGCGTGCAGAGCTCCCTGCCTGGAGTAACCCCACTGGCAGCTGGACACCCCAGAGAATTTAAGGGGGAAAAAAAAGGCGATTTTTCTCCAGATGTACTCTGGAGATGAGTTTTTTAGCGAGCCTTGCCTCACTGAGAGCATCAGAGCTCCTCTGGAGAGCCCTGCTGAACGCCAGGGCCTGGCCGGAGTTTGGGATGGTGCTCCCGGCAGTGCCGAGCCTCACGCCCCCGGCTCATCCCGCTGTGCCCGTGGCGAGGCCATCGGACCTGCCCTCAGCCCGCAGCCCCAAGGCTGCCCAGCGCCCTCTGGGACACCCGCACCCTCTCCAGTGCTATTCTGCCAAGACTGTTTTCTGCTTTGTGAGAGATCAAAGGAGAATAAACATCTCCATCTTCCCCCCGAACATATCCAGCCTAATATGCGTGGTATTTTTATTGTGGAAGGGAGCGATTTGTAAGAAGAAATGAAAATCTCCAGCGTGTCAGCTCATAGGAGCTAATGATGTTTACACAGACATACCACACTGATGGAATAGTCCCAACATCCCCTTCTGTGGGGAAAAAAAAAAAAGGGGGGGGGGGGGAGAGAAGGGAAAAAAAAAGGGAAAAAGAGAAAGGGAGAGACAGCGGCGAGAGGAGTGACCCAGGCTCCCCTCCCCCGGCTCTTTCCTGCGCAGCAACCTGTACTTGACCCTCCCGAGCCTGGCTCTGCTCAGGCTCCATCCCGCCCCGCCGGAGCCGCAGCGCTGATACCAGGCAGCTGATGCGCCGCCTCATCCAAAACACACACTTGGGGGAGGCGCACGCCCACGCCAGGCTTCGGGGGGGCTCCGGGGCCGCGGAGGGACGCGGGGGGCCGGCACCCACCTTCCTCCCTCCCTCCCTCCCTCCCTTCCGCCGGGCCGGGCCGGGCCGGGATGTTCCGGGCC
>VZRX01015408.1:121310-180871 GCA_013398075.1 Notiomystis cincta | reverse complement strand
AGGGCGGAGGAGGCGGCAGGCGGGCCTCGCCTTTCCGCCGCGCCTCTGCGCCGGGGCGGCCGCGGCCGTCGGCTCTGCGGGAGAGCTGGGCCGAGCCGGAGCGGAGCGGAGGAGGGTACGGGTGTGGGGGGCGTGGGGCGGGGACAAGAGCCGCTCTTCTGTGCCCGGGAGCGGTGCCGGCCTGCGTGCTGCCCGGCCGGGAGCTCAGCTCGGGACCGGCCGCCTCAGGACTCTGCCTGTCGGTGTGCACAGAGCCGCCCGAGCGGCCTCATCCAAGGTCCCTGAAGCTTTCACGTGAAAAAGCGAGTCACGGAGCCTCGGCTGCTGACAGCTGCACGGTGTTTGAGGCACAGATGTTTCGTGCCGAGACGCGAGCTGATGTCTGGAGTTAAGGATGTGTTGCTGCCATGTTGCTTCTGCAGCCTCACTCATTCCACAGCCTTCCTGCATCCCTGCTCTTGCAGGGATCTGTTGGTGTGGTTTTGTGCCCCCTTCATGCACTCTGCGTCCCTCACTTGCTTTTTGTTCTGTTGCTCTCTCCCAGAGGTGTTTCCCTTCCACTGTTGGTGCTGTCACCTGTTTCCTTGCGCTGAAATTTCTCATTTGAATAACCTGAACGTTCTGAATCATCCCCTACTTTCCAAATAGTGACCACAAACATGGCTGAAATGTGTTTTTTTTTACCGCTTTTTAAAACAGTGGTTTTGTTTTCTCTTTGACATATTCTGCACATCCCCACTTCTTGCTGAGCATAAAGCCAGATGAGAGGTAATAAATGCTGATAGGATGGGAGCAGTCCTGGTGGTTTTCTGGTCTTCCACAGGTGTTCTGGGTGGGATTTCTTCAGCCATGCCCTGAAACAGGTGGTTGTGTATTAATGGACATAATTTCAGAAGGACAAACTGTACTCCAGTTTGGCATTCACTTGAATGAACTCTGAAGTGTTTATAGCTATGTAATCTAGAACCAAAATTGTCTTGTTTAAAAACAAATCAATGATTTTGTCAGGGACTGGTTGTTATATAACGCTTCAAAAGAATTGTCAAATAACAAGAAACCTTAATGTGTGCATAGAGTGAAGCAGCTCTTTTAAAAATCCACTGGGATTTTATGTTTCAATACTGACATTGCATGCTATTGCTTAATCAAGTAGTTGAGCTTTTGGTCTTCTTCACAATGTAATTGATATTTCTATCCTGCTTGAAATCTAGAAATATGAATATGTTTGGTAGGTCTTTTTCCAGAAACTTCCAGACTGTGCAGTATCTAATAAAAGGTGCTTTCAGATCTTGAGTTTCATCATACCTACTTTCATTAATGATCTTGTTTTTCCATTCTGCTTTGCTTTTGTAATCACATTGAACAGCATGAACTGTGGTGTTATATTCATTCTTGTTTCGTTAAATTTTGCATGTGCCTTGTGCTAAAAGTTCCTTTTCTGGCATCTGCTTTTTTTCCTTATACTCTTAATTAACTTTAGCCTACAAATGTACATTTTTACCTCTGAGAAATTTAAATTTTCCTAACTTATTTATGATACCAACATTCTTAATGATTTCCTAACATAGTCTTGAGTTTCTGTGTGAAAATTACGCCTTTACTATTTTCAAAGGAGCCAATGTGATTCAATACTTTTAACTTGTATTTTAACATTGAATAGATTTCAAGTTACCATTGCTCTACAAAACTGAACTTGTTTCACATATAATATGCACTCTAAGGAGGCATTGGATATAGTTAGTGACAGAAATATTAGTCAATATTTAATAATTATGCAATAATTTTTTTTTCACATTTATGCTGTACTGTTTCCAACTTTGTTCAGTGTCAGTTCAGGCTGAGAACTTTTCCATTAGCTTCCCTTCAGATAAGAGCTTCTCTTCAGCAAGGCATTCCAAGCAATATAGTATGTTTCCTTTTCTAGGTAAATCCAGTGGTCATTTATGTAAGTGCTTACAGGAAAGAAAAAGATCATTCTGTTTTAATGAGCAACAGGAATCCTGTAGTGGGCTATCTGATATATGTAAAGATTTTAAAAATTAAATTCTTAATTAATTAATTCAGTTTTATGCTTCAGGGATGCAATCTAAAAAATGTAAAAAGAAAGTAACTTTTTGTTAAGCTTTTTTTTTTAGAATTTGTTGAAACTAGTGTAGAAAAATGAGGTTGGATTTCTAATGTTTGTTAAGTTGAAGATGTTCAAACCTAGATAAATGAGCTGGGGGAGAGTAAGCCTTGTAAGCAAACTGTGAAGAGATGGGAGGAATATTAACCCCTCTGTATTTCTTTTCTGAGGTTCATTGACATTTTGCTTATCTACAAGAGCATTCTTCACACAGCCTGAGTTTTTAGTAAGTTAAAGAGAGATCAGGGTGTCTCTGAAAAATACATAAGGCAGAGGGTTGAATTAGGAGCCACCACGTTTGGGCAAGAGAAAGTGTTAGGCCTAAGGACCTTTCTGTACGTCATTGGTGCTCTCTGTTTACCACAAATCTGTCTTCTTCTGGAAGGAGCCACTCCTGCAGCTGAAGGAATCTAATTGTATCTGTCCAACTGCTGTCTTGTTCCTATTGGAACTTGTTATGTCAGTCATCCTTACTTGTTGTATGTTTTCTTCTTGTCCAGGTGCTCTGCCCTTTATAGAATTTAGAGAAACCTTGGGAGGTGTGGAATTAACTCTACACATCAGATACAAGCAGTTAATGAATAATACCAGGAAAAGTGCCTAACATTGGACTTTTTAAAAGGGGAAAAAAAAGAGAATTATGTTAGCATCATAGTGTGCAGAAGGAGCTCCTGCCTTCCTGTTTGCCAGCTATTGCTATTTACAGACTTTAAGTATTCTGGACTATGGGTTATAGTTCTCTTGCAGAATCTCCTAGGTTACTTTCTGCCAATCCCACTTTGATTATGATTGTGGAATGGTTTAATTTTTGATTATGAGGTGAAATGGTTTAATTTTTCAAGTTTTATCTCCTCCATTTCCTTCATTGTTCACTTTTATTTTTTAGGAATGCCAAATTGGACAGTGTTCCACAAATACAGTCAGATCACTTCTGAAAGTGCCCTGTAATAGTTAAGTATTAATTGCACCATTTTTGCTTCACCTTTCTTCTTTTGCTTTATAGGAAACAGAAAAATACAACTGTTCCAGTCCCTCCAGGTAAGTAGAGCAATGAGGTTTTCTTCCTTTTAAAATACAAATTACTTTTTTTCAAATTGATGTCACTTCTTATTAAGTGGTGTATTCTACTTACTAACTTCTAATTTTTACTGAAATCACTACTTACAAATCTACCTGTATAGAAAATTGTACAAATAAAATTAGACTCAACTGTAGGAAGTGATTAAAATGTATGATATGAATGCTGCATTCAAGTGTTGAAGGCATAAAGGCATCACGTTCATTTTTATTTTTGTTGATATTTGTTTGGTTGCATGAAAAAGCCATCTCTTAATTGTGAGGTGTTCAAATTTAGGATACAGAAATAGCTACCTCTCCCCTCCATCTAAAGAAGTCTTGGAAGGAGCTAAGGAAAACATTAAATTCAGCTCTCCAGGTCACCATTAAAAGAATGTGGCAAATATGTTCAGTTCACTTGACTTTGAATAATCATGTACTTGAAGTAGAACTCTTTAAAGTTGATAAAAGTTAAACATTTTGGCCTGAATCTTTATGCTTCAGTTTCCTGTTATAAAATGAAGCTTTCAAGTAAAGTCTTACGTTACCTGAAGTAGTTACACATTATGATGAGGTCAACAGAAAGGTTTTGTAAGAGTTAATAGTTCTCTATACAGCAGAGCTTTGTGCCTTGCAGTAGAAGGGGGCACAATCCCAGATCCAAGGGAATGAATAAAAGGAAGTGTTGACTAGACACGATGAGTCTTGAGGAAATGCAAACATCCGTAGGAAAACACATCACTGGTACTGTAGAACAAGCACTTTGTAGTGTCTGGACTCAGAGGAGGTCAGTGCTGATGGAGTACTGTAATTCTGAATTGTCTGTGGCCTGATCCAGTTTTTGTTCAACTTTGGTGTTTTTCAAACTAGAATGGACAGCTGTTTCTTGGGTTGGAGCCACATGCAAGTGGTCAGTGTAGCTGCAAGGCTTGGGTGTGCTGCTCATGTAAGCAGCAGGAGATAAATCAGCAGCAGACTGGCAGATGGGCCTCCCTGGACTGTCTGTTTAGGAGGGTCACACACTTGTAAGAACACACATCCCTTCTTGCATGTTAGCCAGAAGGAGAATGCTGTCCTTCAAAAGTATTGTGGTTTTTGTTTGTTTGTGGGGCTGTGTGTGTTCATAGCTGTCTTTTCTGTGTTCAGTTCTGGCAGTGTTCTTCTGTGCTGTTTGTGTCAGCCCTGATGTTACAGGAGGGCAGTCTCTGTATTGCTGCAGTGGTTAAAATAAGTAATCACAGGGTACAGCCTGTGAGCAGCTCTGTGCAGGGATGTCTTTCTGCACACACCTTGCTCTCTACAGGTAAAGTAGAGGCTTTAGCTGCAAGTCTGGTGAGTCTTTACTAGGCATTGTGAAGAACTACTTTTCTCAGCAAATTTGAAGAAGTTTTTGCAAGGACCATTGATGTGTGTACATTTTAAACAGCTGCTTAAATGTTTAATAGAAAAATTTTGAAACAAGGTGTCAGTTGTGTTTTCTGTGCTCCTGTATGTATGCAAGTAAGAAAAGAATCTTTACCAGTTAAGTAAGCCAACAAGACATGGTTTAAGTCTGTGTATGATTCTATTTGTAAAATTGTCCTCTGAAAGGTATTTTGGAAGCAAGCCTCAGACTATGTTGTAATAGTTTCCACAAAGTGTACCCAAGGTGTTTAATTAAAATCTTATGGAAATATGCAGATAATTGTTGAAGCTATTTTTGTAGCACATTTAGATAAATATTAATGTGGCATTTTATAGAGACATTTTTATGTTTTAAATAAGCACACTGTCCTCAACATTGGTGAATTTCTTGCAAACTAATTTTTATTTCTCCATATTATATATATTTTAAAGATGGATATATACCTATTTATATATTTTACTGTACCATTTACATTCCAAACATCATAAAAGAGGCTTGCTACATTTTAAATAGGCATGATGTGAATGTATTTTACTTTTATGGTGAAACTGTGGAGCAAACACCAAAAAAGTGAGATTATTTTCTGCAGTACTGAAGTTGATTATACCACCAAGATTATTTCAAGTTTTTCCTGTGTTCAGCTCTGATCCTGTTACTGTGTGACTGGAATTCTACATATGGATTTCTTTCTGCTTCTGAAAGGAGTGCAGGGTTTGGAGCTTAACAGAGGGAAGTTGCGGTTCAGTGGACTCCAATAAGAATCATTTCTCTGAATGTTCATTTTTTCTGAAGAGATGAGTTAAGGCTGGAGTTTCACATTCATGTTGGATTCCTTCAGGAACTGTCTTTTTTCCTATGGGACAAGGTGTTAGCTGTTGCCTAGGTAACAGTCCAGGGTGATTGTGATTCCCCTCTAAGTGACAGGGTTATCACTTTATGTATTACATTTCTCATTTGGCTGGGTGAGTAACATTTTTGTCAAGATGACATCTAAGTTGCTATTTTGGTTTTCAGGGGAAAGGTATTTTCTAAATTCTTCTTTCTTATTGTGATATTCTCACTTTGAGCAATCAGTCTACAATAGAGAGTGACTACTATGAAATTAGAGTGGCAATTACAAACATTTTTTTCTGAAAATTTGTCTTCTCTGTGTTAGTTTTGTTATGCCTGCCAGGCAACATGCAATCCAGAAGGAACAGAGGAGGCAGAGGATGGGGTTTGTATTTTGTAGCAGCAACAGGTTTTTGATCACACAGAATCTTCTAAAGGTGTCAGAACATTACCCAAGTTTGGATTGTCTTATGTGGTTGTTCCTTGCTATGATATCTTTTTGGTATGCTCTAAATTTCAGAGTTATCTTGAGTTGCTCAGACATTTATCCAGGTAAATTTTGAATTTCTGCAAGAGTGGAGATTCTACAGCCCCACTTGGCAACCTGTTCCACTGTTCAGCAGCCCTCACTGTGGGATTTTCTTTTTAATGCTGTGTTTTCCTCTTCCTCTACGCTTGCTCTTAACTTTCTTGGTGTGTCTTGTGACTGTTGTATCTCCTCCTTTTGTTATACTCTCCCCAAAGTCTGGATCTGACTTCTCTGTATCAATACATTAGACAGTAGAAGACAGCAAGCAAATCCTTAGCACTCCTCCTCCATTCTGAACAAACGTTGATTCCTCTTGTTCAGTAATATTCCAGCCTCCTAACTGTTCTGATGGCACCCCAGGTGTCTTCTCTCCAGTTCATCAGCTGTCTTGAGGGGCTCAGCTCTGGATAAGGCACCCCAGCTGTAGTCTTATAGTGCTAGATAAAGGACAGTAGTCACTTCCCTTCATCTCATTGCTGTGCCTTTGCTAATTCATCACCGTAGCCTCTTGTCTTTCAGAACTACAAGTGACATGATGCTGAATCTTGCTGAATTTGTTGTCCACCAGGAGTTACAGGTTCTGCCCAAAAGCTGCTTGACAGTCAGTTTTCCCTCAGCCTCCAGTGTTGCATGGAGTTATTTTGTTCTAGGTGCAAGCCTTGCATTTGTCTTTGTCATAGGTAAATACAATTCTTATCAATTTGGCTGCACTAACGAATGCGAGCCCTTTGTTTTCCCATCCTGTCAGATCCAGTTTCTGTTTAGATGTAAAATGTCCAAGGTCTTGCTTGGAATGCGAGTGAACTTCTTTTCTCTTTTAGGTGCAAAAATTTCAGTGCTTCAACATAATTTTTTTTCCTCAGATGTTATCCGGAATCTCTTTACAAGGGATTACCTCACAAAATTCCATGTGGCCTGCAGTCAAATAATGTTACAAAGATGAGGAAATGAATTTATCTCCAACTTTTTTCCAGTAAGTTTGCCAGAAAGACAGCTCTGCTTTTCTTTTTCACAAGGATTGATTTTTAACTTGTATATCAGGCATTCAAAATTCACAGGCTTCACAAACCAAAACATGAAACCAGATAACAACATGCATATACGAGCTCTGCTAATATTCTTTTAAAAGAGAAAATGAGTAGACCTAAAAAATTGATCTTTGCATCTTCTCACCTGCAAAAGATACTTGACTGCATGGAGGGAGTAGAGTAGTCTCAGAGACTGATAACAAGACATAATAACAGAGTGGAAAAAATGTTCTACATGCACTTTGATTAATCAAAATCTTCATCATTTGGATTAAAAAAAAGAAATAAATCAGAATTGTTTCTTCCACTATCAGACATTTCTGATATGGATATTACTTGTCTACTCATAATACATACCATATGTACATACTGGCATATGTGGCATGTGTAGCCATTATGGGAGTACATGGTGCCCTATGATCACAGGTTTAAAGAAACTAATTCCTCTTGAGATCTAAATGAGACTGTCAGTTTGAGCCTGCATTTAAAGAAATAAGATTGTTGCAGAGCTGAAGAAGAATAATAAGCTTGTGGGATAGTTGATAAGTCTGTCGAAGTTCCACATATTGTAAGGATTTGCTCCTAACGCGTCATGGACAAGGACCTTATTTCTTACCCTGAAGCCTTAGTCATGAGTATTCAGATTTGCTCATAACCTCATTAATATTCCTTATTAGTGAAAGTACCAAGTTCACAGTTTGAACAGTTCAAAAAATACTTCATTCCTTCAGAAACTTGAGACCGGTTATGAACTCTTTGCAAAGAACAGCGGAACAGTCTTCACCCCTGATTTGCTTTGGCATCCTTCCTTTGGGATGTAAATGTTTCCCTGAGCTGTCAGTGCCAAAGACTCTAAAGTTTCTGGCAGCCATTCATCTCTTCTCGACTTCTGATCTCAGCTCAGTATCCCCATTCCTTTAAACATACATATTTAGAAGTGACAGTTTAGAATCTCCTCCGTGCCATGCTTTTCTTTCTTTGCTGTTGGGTGTACAGTACCAAGGACACTGGGATCTCCTCCTCTTGGAAGGAATATCCAAAGAAGTCTATACACTGTAGTTTTAAACTGTACAGGTACATCCAGAAGGATCAGATAATGTGTTCCCTACAGATCTCTGAGGTAATAAGTCTGAAATTATTTGCTTATTCTTACTTGATATGTCTTGTGTCTCGTGCCCAGTGTGTACCAGAAGTGTACATTCTTTGGATGGTTAGACAATTCGAGAATCCTTGCAACTCTACATGACCACCATGCTGGGGGAGAGATGGATTTATTCTGCCTATGATCTGTAATCATAAAAACATCTTTATTCATCTTTATTTGGTTCATCAGTCTAAGTAGTGTTCAGAACTTACACTGTTAGTTCTCCATACAAATACTCACTTAAAGACAAATGTACTTCCTCCAGGGTAAAGCCACAGATGCCACAACTAAATAGAGGATGTATAGAAGTAAACCATTTCTTTGGAAAAACTGTTGTATCATAGGTGAATAGTGGATATTTTATCATTCATCTTTACAGAATTATGCATTATTACATTTTTAGCATGCATGGTAATTAATATCTTCTTTTAGTTACAGTTCCTTGCCATGAAAAGGAGGATATGATAGTTTGCCCTATGACACAGGTTTATATGTGAAATCTGGCAGGTATGTGTATCACTATGTGGGGTGAGTATGCACAAAAGCACCAAAGATAATTAATATCTTACTTCTTTAAGTAATTTTATCCTATCAATAATTCAGTAGCTGAAACATTACTGAAGTACATGTTTTTGTAATTAAATTCGTAACAGTTTACACAAAGGGCTGTATGCCAACTTATCTCTAATGATGAGCTTTAAATAAAGATTGTGAAAAGGCTAAGGAATCAACACTTCTTTCTCATCTGTTGGCACCATAACCTTGACTGCATTGTCTGCTGCTTTGATCTCTTTTTAACTGTGAAAATTGGATCATTATTACAGAGTGTTTGATTTCGTGACAGGTTGTTCATACTGTGCTCTCAGATACTTTTTGCAGTCAGTCATGTTACATATGGACACTTGTGTTTCTGATTGAGATGCACATTCTCGTGTACCTTCCTGACAGAGCTTGAATACTCTGTTTGAATCATGGGACTTTAGAATAGTCAGAAGGCAGGAATTCTTGCCCATAGAATATTAGAGTAGCCTGTGGGTGTTGATGTATTGATAATTTGTTGCAATATTTGTAAAATTTGTTCTGTTCTAATTTTAATACAGGTAGCACAACGACCTGTGGAATATGAGTGATGACAAACCCTTTTTATGTACTGCCCCTGGATGTGGCCAGGTATTGCTCTGAACTGAAATTATTAGCATTCATCAAACAAACGTAAACAGTGAAATGTATTTTTAGGGGTTGAAGAAAAGGGGCTTATGATAATTAGAAACTATTTCTGTTTAGCTGAAAAGCAAGAATTTGTAGCACATTACGTGTTCATCCAAAATGCTATCTATAGAAGAAAAAACAAATTATCCTTTCTGTGCTAAAAAAGAGTTTCATTTGTTAGCCCTGCTTTACTTGCTTTCATTGAAAAAGTAATCAAGAAACAACCTAGTGTGTATCAGGTGACCTGCATTTTCTAGACTGTTTCAGTGCTGGCAGGGAGCTCAATGTGAAGGTTGCTTGTCACTAATCTTCATAGCTGTGGTGACTGCAGACATTTAATAGCATAAGTTTGTTTTATGTGTGTTTTTGTGTGTAAGAAGATGATAACTATATGCATGCCACAAAATATATTTTGATTCCTCTAGCAGTTTTAATGTATTCTAGTAAATAGCATTAGTAGGTGAATGTGAGCAGAAAAGTAAATGTATGGGGTGTTTTAGCAGATGGTTGTTTAGAAGGAAGCTGTCTTAACACTTTAATTTAGTAACCTGAATATAAGTGCATTTGCATTATCTGCTGCATGAAATGGACATCCCTGCATCCCTTGTATAAAATTAATTTTACAAGCTGATTTTTTTTCGTAATATAATGTCTGCTGCCTTTATGTAGAATTGGTTTCTTAAATAAGATGGTGTTCATTGTATTTGTGCACTTTGATTTATTTGGATTTTGAATTAAGAATACTCTTGGTTTTATTATGAATGACACCATTAATATTATATTCATGTAGTCTTCTTTATTTAAAGCAGAAGAGGACTAAGATTTCTTGTTTCTAAGATGTCTAGTATGTTCAGAGACATCAGAAGTAATGGAAGAGGACTGCTTTCTCCTAAGCAATGTTTGTCCCCATCCTATTTGAATCTCATTGCAGTGTAGGCTGTCAGAAGTTTTGGTAACTAAATCTCACAGAAAATCCATCATGGGTCTACAGCAGTCCATGATTCCAGGCAAGGTGGAGAGAGAAGTTCATGTCCCAGAAAATGGGCAAGGCTTCTTCAGATGCCAGCTTTGTACTCTAGAACAGAGAGAGGGAGTCAGGGTCTGGACATCCTCTTCCCTCTGGAAGGGCTGGTCCTCCTCCTGGCGAGGACAGAAAGATACACTTGAGTCTCCCAGGCTGATGGAAGGCAGAAGTTTCTGGCCTATGCTGTATGCAGAGATAGGGCACAGGAGTTACACAGAGCTGGGCATTTGGAACTCTGGGCAAGTTCTAAGGAAAAAAGGTCCCTTGCCTGTTTCACCCTGTCTTACATTTTGTGATGCTACATTTTTAATTTCCCTCACAGTTCCACATGCACATGTCCTTTCTCATGGAAACATTCTGAATTACTGTACTCTGAGGTCAATTCAGCTTATGTATTAGCTCCAGAGAAGTGATTCTTGGCATGGATCTGTTATAAGATACATGTGGAGTGACTTAAATTAGTGAGGCATAACCAGATACATAATTTGGGGCTCAAATGTTCACAAAGAAAATTAAGAATTCCAGTGTTTTGCATAAAATGTGTTCTTTTTAGGAAAGCTGTATCTTGGGAAACGTTTTCTTAGATTATGTCAATTGAAACACTAACATCACCTGCAATTACAGATGCACAGCAAATTAGTGAAAATAAACAAATAGTGAAAGAATATCTCTTCTACAGCACTTAGTTTGTCTGCTTATTGCTTTTTTATAGCGTTATACTCCAAATTTTGGGGAAGGTATGCATGAAACCAACAAACCTGAGAGGTTTTTAAAGTGCTGGTAGATTTAGTTCATTCACAGCATTTCAGTTGTCTGACATGGTTCTAGTGTTTACCATTCTACTTGTCCCTTGTTTTATGTAGTAAATGGTCAGAGGCAGGAGCTATAATGTATTTTATCTTCACACTGTTAAATGCAGTGAAGTTTGTGATTACAGGTCAGTTCTCTTTTTTGTGGTTGTACACACAATGCAGTACTCAAGTAGTGGTGCTCAATTACTAGACATTGTCAAGATCCATTAATACAGCAAATGGCTCTTTGCTGATGGTTGATGGGGGCTGCAGCACTCCAAAATATTGTCTTGGACTTTTGATGAATGCAGCTACTTATACTGCCATTTCCCTGGTATCATATTTAGTTACTGTGAACATCATTTGAGTTTTTGTAATATTTCTGCTTGTTACTGTTGACCAAGGAACAGAATATATCTGCCTTAAGGTGCTGTCCTTTAACATGGTAGTGATTGTTTTACGTGTTGTAACAATTGCTCTCTGTGGAACGGCATTTGTTGTGTTCACACTCCCAGTTACAACTGTTCCTTAAAACTTTCTGCTGCAGCGTTTTACCAATGAGGATCATTTGGCTGTCCATAAACATAAACATGAGATGACACTGAAATTTGGTCCAGCTCGTAATGATAGTGTCATTGTGGCTGGTAAGTACAGGCTTCTGTTAAGTTTGTTACTTTTCTGCAGGAATGTTTTATGTTTTATGCATTTTCTGTACATAATGCATAGATTTATGTTAAGAGAATGTGATACATTTTCTTCACTATACTTGTATGCAGTGTTTGCTCAGGCAGTGTTTTCTTATATAGTTTGTGTCAGAATCTGAAGTCAGTATTATTCTCCCTAAGTTACTTTTATTCATATCTGATATATAATCTAAATATTTTTTAAATTATCAATACTTAAATAATTGATTAAATTATGTAAGCATTGAGTAAGAACATGCTAGTAAAGGCTATGCCTAAGAAGATCTGTAACTAAACTGTATTTTAGTTCTAATTATTCACTGATATTCCTTGTCTCTTAAATTTTAAAATATGCAGCATCTTTTACATATCATGGTGATACTAGAAGAATGAATCAGTGATTATTTGCCAGTGGGATAGTAGAAGAAAGATCTTTTGTTTTTATTTTGGCTTAAAGTCAAAACATTTTGTTTCCAGCTCTGAATTCATGTTATACCCTTAGGAATTATAACTTTTGTCCAGATCAGAAGTAATCACCAATGGATGATGGATTGCATTATAAATTTGAGAGTTTTCAAATGAAGATAGCATGTGCTAAATATGCTGAAGTTACAGTCAATCTGGGTTTTTTTCAGTGGTGCAGCAGCCTAAATGAACTTCACAAAAACTTTCAGACATTTTCTGATTTTTTTTCCCTTGTACATGGCTAATTTGTTATGATGCACAGATAAAAAAAAATTATTACTCTTAAATTAGCAGTCACAAATTTTAAAGTTGTAAATGTGCTCCTTGTCAATTACAACACAAGGAAAGGGACCTTTCAAATAATAAAATAATTCAAAAATGAAACCATGACATTGTCTCTGTGCAGCCACTTTCCAGCATAGGAACTGCTGTAAACACCAGCCTACATTAGTAAGTCCACAAAATCACACTGCTTCACAGTATTTTAAATGCAAGTAGCTTCATGGCAAGTGTGGTTAATTTTGACCTGATAATAACAGTGAAATAAGACAAATTCGTATACTAACAGAAATTGTATATAAAGATGTTTTTGAAACGACTTCATGGAGTAGTCACCCAGCTGCCACAAGTCTTATGATTCCAGTGTGGTATAGAGGCATCATAGGAGTCAATGCCATCTTGTGTACAGTCACACTTTGCTTTCCTTTAGGAGTTCCAAGCTTCCATTGGAAGCAGTCACTACTGTTATCATATTAGGAGAAGACAGAAGCAAACTGGCTTTGAGCTGTGCACTTTTCTCATTTGTTTTTTTAATTAAAAGCCTTTGTGTAGTCCTTATCTTTACTTGAAGATAGTCTGCTTGCTCACTGGAGTGTTGTGCTTGCACTTGAGAGTAGCTGCCTGAGGTTGGTGGACGCAGAAGCGATGCTGGGATTCCCTCCAGAGCTGGCAGGGCCCTGGCGGTTCGCAGGCTCCGGGTGCTGTCTCCAGCAGGTGGAGTTTGCCTGCCTGCTGCCTCCCCGCAGGGCAGAACGCAGCCCCAGGGTTCCCAGCCACCTCGTCTCCTTCTCTTTTTTTGTATTCTGACAATTGCTTACAAGGATTGGTATTGTAAAAATAAAATTGTGGGGGTTTTATACGCTTCATTTCAGATCAGACACCGACACCAACTCGATTCTTGAAGAACTGTGAAGAAGTGGGCTTATTCAATGAATTAGCAAGTCCTTTTGAAAATGAATTTAAAAAGGCTTCTGAAGATGACATTAAGAAAGTATGTTCAAAACATTTTTGTTTCATCAGAACTTGTACTTTTTTATATTAGAAATTCCATTGAGAAAGCAAACTTTGGATTTATATATTGCCTTCTAAACTATACTAATAATCATGTTAGCTGCTTGTATGTGTTGTAGGTAGATAATACAAATCTGTGACTTCTCTTCTGAAGGTTAGTTTGCCTGATTAATTTTGCATAGTTAGCATTGACAATGGCATTGTCAAATAGCATTGTCCTAATGATGTAAATATCCAGTCTATATCTGCTGAAGTTAACCACTGGTTTTGATTGAAATTTCATTAGGTCCTGAATAAGCCAAAAAGAAGTCTGAAAAGTAAAGAGGTTTTAGCAGAAAGGAAAAATCCATGTGGAAACAATAGTATGTGAACACTAATAATTTTGATTAGTTTTAAAATACTGATGTTACTGTAAGAATCAGTCATCATGATAGTGATAATTAATGACTAAATTTAAAGAAGTGTCAGTAATTTGATTATGATTATATTCACTATGTGTTGAAATCACTTTTGACTAGAAATTATTGATTACAGCATAAAGGTCTACTTATTTTTTAATGTACAGATTGTAATATAAGAAGAACTTGAACTATATCTGTTTAGCAACTTCATGTTCTTGTGAGGGACTTGCCATACATTTAAGTGTTATTCTTGTTATTTATTTCAGTGCTTCCCAGTCATAACTGATAGGAACAGAAACATTTAAATACTTGTGCAAATAAAAGAATTTGTTCAATGCCACCTTTGAATAATTTTGCCTTCAGTTGATTAGCTGGTTGACTTCCATAGATGGTGATTAAAAATATGGTTTTATACTAATTTATATAGGTTTTTCAGAATAAGCTTTATATTCTTTGTTTCAGTAAAGATTTTGAGAGGTACTTGTAAACAGGATGGATTATTATCCATTCCTGACCAAGCCTCACCCTTGCTTTGTAACCACAGTTATATCAAATAATGGATTTATAAGTTTACTTTTTTAGTTGCTGTATGCTGACTGTTTTTATAACATGACATATGGTAAAAGCGATTTTTGGTTTACCAAGACTGTATTTTTTCTATAGTTCACCACTGTCTTGGAGAAGGTTATATGTATTGCAAAGTATTTTAATCATTTTGTCTATTTCTTTAATTGATAGAAATTTTCCAAGCTACCCTCTGTGTTACAAGAAAAAACACAGTCCTGCCATATCTCTGGATGATTTATATACATAAAGAATCATGGCAAAGTGTGGAAAAATGTACCATAATAGTACACTTTCTGGGGGATTGATAGTTGTTTTTTCTGTAATATTTCATAGTCACTTGTGGTGTGAGGAGAGATTCCACTTCTTACAGTCTTCCCTGTCTATTAGTAATATATTGCACAGGAAATCTAGAAATTAAATTGAAAAGAAAGCATTTGGAAAAACTTCTTTGGGGGAAATGTCTTTCAAAAGTGTGTGGATAGCAGACTAGACAGGAATATAGGCTTTCAAATCTCTAGTATTGTTTTAAGTACTTTTATAACTCAGTTTCTTTGGGGCATTTCAGATGTCCTGGTGAATTTTACCTGTGTAGTAATATAAAATTTGCTTCAATAATTATTAGCTGCAATAAGCTTGAAAGCATTGTCTGTACTAACTTTCTCAATTTGGAAATGTAGTTAGGATTTTGTGCTTTGTGCCGTGAGATACAATAATACACAGAAGGATAATACCTTACTTTAGCTGTAATTTTTTAACTGTAGCACAGTCCTTCCTCAGCTCTAATTCTCTTGTGGCTCTTGGAAATGGAAAACTTTAGGAATGTTTTTAATTCTTAAGAAGAAAATATTTAGTCTGACATTGGTGTTGAAAGACATTGGTGTTATTGAAGATTGGTATTTATGTAGCTGCTGGTAAAATGTCCTTGACTGGTAATGCATCTGCATCAAGATCTTTCAAACATCAGCACCTCTGTCTTGCAATGGGCTGGTATTTGTTTTCAGTTTTTTATATTTTCTTGCTCAGTTTAACTTTTTAAACACTGACTAATTTTGTTTTACATTGCTGCTTATAGATGCCTCTAGATCTGTCTCCTCTTGCAACACCAATTATAAGAAATAAAATTGAAGAACCTTCAGTTGTAGAGACAACTCATCAAGATAGTCCTTTACCTCATCCAGAGTCTACTACCAATGATGAAAAGGTCAGAACCATTACTTTTCTCTGTTTTGGAATTTATTTTTTTACTTTTCTGATGATCTGTGAATTTATTATATATGGTGATAGCCACATGCTTAGCTGGTTGCAAGGAAGAGAGTTTTCATTTGCCACATTCTGGTGGATATATAGGTAACTTGTTCAGTTCTTCAGTTAGCTTTGCTCACTAGAATTTCTTTGCTTCCAGCAAAGCTGGCCATCCAGTAAAGCCAGAAAGAAAGTCAAATTTAAGATTTATGCTGTCTTAGAAAAGACTAAAAGGGCTTTTTAATCTTGTTTATACATCATCATTAGTAATGATCACTTAAATATGTGACTTGCAGTGTTTTCATCTTGTGGAGTTCTCTTGAAGTACAGAATGAATCAAAATTAGTGAATTAATAATTTCTAGTCCTGAATAAATAGGAGCAGGCCATAATAAAGCATTGGGATTGCTCTACTCAGTCTTTATGTGCATTTTCAGTGGGCAGTCTGTGTATGAGGGGCTTAGCTGCCTTGCTCCCAGAAATCAGCAGGGCTTTTGAGGGTCACAGCTAATTCAGGTTAGAAGGGACTGCAGGACTTCCAGGTTACCTGAGCTGGTAACCCAGCTTCCAGCCAGGGTTACTTCTGAGATCAGACCAAGTTACTCAGTGTTTGCACAGCCTGTGGGAGAGAGGCTGCTCAGCCTCAGTGCCACCTGCTCCAGTACCAGGCTCTTCCTCTGGGCAGAATGTTTTTCTTTGGATCCAGTCTGCACCTTTCTCTTATGCTGCCAGAGGAACTAATGTGAGAACAACCTTAAGTGTGTGACAGAGGTTGAAAAGAATTTCAATTCAGATTTGTCCTTACCAAGCTTTTCTGAGTTTCATTAGTTAGCAAGGATGAGTAATCATGGGTAATCAAGGCAATCATGTAGTCTCAAAAATAGTAAAAGCATTTTAAAGGAATATATATAAAGAGCTGTTTGGATTAGGTGAATCATAGTCCAAATCTTAAGTCATCTTTATTTCAGAGGTTAGTTGATTTTTTTTTTTGCTGCAAATACTTGTTCCAAATAATCTAATTTTGGCAGAAGATAGTAATATTGTCTTCATCCAGTAGTGGTTCAGTATCTCATTAGCATCATTACAAGTGAGAATTATATCTCAGTGCTTGGCAGTATTTATAAACTTCTCAGTGATGATGTAATCCCAGTGTGTCACTGTGACAGTGCTGCTGCTCAATGCTGGTCTGATGTCTGATTATAGAGACAAACTGAGCAAGCCTGAGGGTGCTGTTTGGAGTGTACTGCTGAATGTGACCTGCAGGAGTTGAGAAGTGTGAGCAGGGTGTTGCTCAGTTAGATTTTTGTGTTCTCCTTCTAGACATGTATTGAAGGGCAAAAGGGATTTTTTCAGGGCACAGCTGTTTTTAAAATATTCGTGCCACTGTAACCATTTTGTTGGCTGCATGTATTTTAGTAGCTTTAAATGATTACAGCCTATTAATGTATGTGCAAGGCAGTTCTAATTTTCCTTGTAGTTGTCAAAAGAATTCCTTGGAGGCTGTTAAAAAAAGTATGCTTAATTCTTTTCCTAGTTTTTCCATGAGTTCTATTAGGCTTCAATAAGAGTTGATACTTTGTTTTGAATAGACTGAGATATCATTAGAAGTGTACAAAGTCTTTAAGCTCTAAAGTAATAATAAGAGCTTTCAAACATTATAGTTGTTTATTAACAGTACTTTAAAAGGGCAACCCTCAACAGAGTTCTAGAAGTTGCTTAGTTGTTGCCAAGTAGCTAATTGCCCAATTTAATTACTTTAAAACCAGTTCTTTTCTTACAGTAATAATCACATACAGTATTAGTTCTGACTCTCTACATTTCTGTATAAAGAATTCTATTATTTTGAAGCATTAGAAAGTTACTGCATGAAACTTGCTTTTAGATAGAAAATCCTTGCAAATATGCACATCTGAGATCAAGTAGAGTAACTATCCTGTTCTGTAATTTCCCATTCAGTGGGTTTTAGTTTCAAGAATATAGGACTTAGTTGGAGAAGTCCTTTTAGTAAGTCTAATACCTTTGGGTAGGCTTAAACTTCTGTCCTGTAAGGAAAGGTAGGTAAAGGTCAGGTCACTTTCACTTAATCTTATCATTGCAAATTCAGCTCTGTTTTTCTTGTTCTTTAGTGGAATGTATTTACAATGTATTTTATTCCAGACAAAATTTATACTTCATTAGTGCAATGCATTGGTAACCAATTAGAATCTTCCATGATACTGGTGGGTCTATGGTTTTGTTTTTATATGCTCATAAAAGGTCAGTTTCCTTTAAAGTCATACATTTCTTAAATCTACAGCTCATGTTTTTGCCACGTTGTTGCAGTAACAGGCACTTGCATGCATTTTTTAGTGTAGCAGAGAGCAAGTTAGTGTAAAGAGGAAGTTGAAAATACTTTTTTCAGCTGTATAAACACACTCATGAGTAGACATGTTCTTTTTTAATGGCTGAAGATCATTTCTGATCTTGTAAACAAAGCATAAATGCCATCTTTAATAACACAAAAATAATTGTATGTGAGCTTTCTATTTTCAGAATTTTGTACATTAATCCTTGACTATTGCTGAAATCTGGTTTCCATAGAACACTGTATCTTAAAATTTCAGGTTCCCCTTTTCCTAACAGGTGTTCAGGCCAGGGAGGGACCCAGTTTTACAGTTCATGTTCATTAGAACATGCATTAATTAAGCTCCTGTTATGAACAGCACAGAAGTATTTGCAGAATGCCATAACTTACTTGCTCCCTTGTTTGTAGTTACCTGGTTGCAGCAACAGTTTGGAGACCAATCCCAGCTGCCTGCTCAGAGGTGGGATGTGGTACTGACAGGCCAGTGACTTCTAGGCAGGGTTCACAGAGTGCTCAGGGTCAGGCTGGTTGGGACTCTCAGCAAGCTGATCTAGTGAAAGATGTTCTTAGCCATGGCAGAAAGGATGGACTGGAATGGTCTCTAAGGGTCACTTCCAGCTCCAAGCAATCTGTGATCCTCTGAAAGTCCTTCCAAAGGTCCATTCTTTATCAAGTGTACATATAATCTTGTAGTATTTGTTCACATGCAAGAACCACCTTGATTTTGCATGTTACCTGAATTGTGCAGCTTGTTCATGCTAGCATACAGATTCAGCTGGTGTTCTGAACTCTGAATTTCCCACAGTCAAGCAGTTCAGTCTCATTTATGTTTTCCCTGTGACTCTTGAATAAGATCTGTAAGCTGTTATACCAGAGTCCTTATTTGCAAAGAAGTGTTTAATCTTGTCCTAAGACTACACATTGGGCTTTTTTTTCTTTCTGTTTTCACAATTCTTTACTGGTTGTCTTCTTTTTACTGAATGCTCAGCTGTAATGCTAAGTGCAGTTTTGAAATATTATACCCCAGATTGATAATAAAACAATTTCACTTTCCTCAACACAGCTCACTGATATTCTCCAAAAACTCATTCACTGTAAATAGTCTTTAAGGTCCCTTGGGGAAAAGCCTGAACAAACTAGTGAACCCTGATGACAAATCTAGCCTCTGAGCTTTTGGAAGGAGAAAATGTCATCATCTAAAGTCTTTCCTTTTGTAAAGTCCACAGTTTGCCAGCAAGCTTACAGTTCTATGAATTGCTCAGAGGATCTCACACATTTGTGCATTAATGTATAAAAAATAGGCAATCTGCTAAGAGAGTTCAGACTTTACTACTTAAAACTTTGTGGATAAATTTTCAAAACTTAAGCTTCATTCAAAGGAAATAATAATCAGTGCAGTCTGTATGACACAGGTATAGAGATGATCTCTTTGAATTATGGTTTACCAGCAGAGCAACTAAAGTTTGCTGGTCTTAAAAATGTGATTTTACATGTTGTTGATTGGAATAGCCACTGTCAAAAGAATAACTTGGAAAAAAGTCTGTCTGAAGGTAAATTTGAAGTCTGACAATATCAAGGGTTTCCTGAGAAGGAAGGCATTGGTTGCGGTAAGGCCTTTCTGGGTTTTTAGAAACAGCAAATACAGGTACAATATTCAATTGATAATGTACTTTACCTGATTGCTAAGCTAAGAGCTATAGTGATTTCTGTCTACTCTTTATTTACACCTAAGAAAGTTTGATTTCTCTGCTCAAATAATTTTTTCTGCATCATGATATGCATATATTTTGCAGAGCTGTGAATATAACACTCCAAGTACTTTTAGCACTCTAGTTAGAGAGCGACAGATAAAGACCTGAAAAATTTCTTCTTGTTTTTACTGAACCATAAATCTTTTGTTTCTCTTGTTTAAATCCAGAGCAATGGACTGAAATTGACATGTACATAAGGACGCCATAAAAGATTTTCCTTATTCAGAGTGTGGGTAAACATGACAGTGCTGACAGTACCATGGGTTTTTTGGGGAAAAAAATGAAAGTCTGATCAAAACTGAAAGAGAAGTAATAGTTGCCTTAGCATAAATTGAGCCAGGTTTATCATAAAACTAAAATCACTGTTGTTGAAACAATTTTACTTTGGTGGTTTAAATGATGCATCCACAGGAGGTTTTTTTGAATGCTTTTAATTGTATTACTGATTGTATTTGCTTAATGTTACAGAAATTCTGATTTGTTCCATCAAACTGCGTTCGTTTGCCAGTTGGAATGAGCGGTCTGTAGTTGTATTTTACCAACTGATGAAGCTTTTTTTTCCTCAGGAAGTGTCACTGCAGCAGACTGCACAGCCTACATCAACAATAGTTCGTCCAGCCTCGCTGCAGGTTCCTAATGTTCTGCTTACGAGTTCTGACTCAAGTGTTATTATTCAGCAGGCAATACCATCACCAACTTCTAGTACTGTTATCACCCAAGCTCCATCATCTAACAGACCAATAGTGTAAGTTACATAAATCTTAGTAAAAAGTTCTTGCAGAATTTGAAAATCTTGTTTACTTTCAGTTACTGTTTCTGCAGTTAATAATATATGAATTTGAGATGCTTTGGTGTAATGTGGTGCTTTACTACACATGAAACATTGGACTTTCACTACATGTGAGATATGATGCCATGTTCTCCACATCACTAAGTTCATGGTTTTGATCTCCAAATAAATATTACATTACACCTGTAAAGAAACAAACCAATTTAAAATAATGTGTAAACTTGTTCTCTTCTCTGGATAAGTTTTCTTTTATATAGTTCATTCCTTTTTCAGTCCAGTTCCAGGTCCTTTTCCTCTGCTGTTACATCTTCCTAATGGACAAACCATGCCTGTTGCTATTCCTGCATCTATCACAAATTCTAATGTGCATGTCCCTGCTGCAGTTCCAGTAAGTAAGCATGATGCTATATTAATTTGAAAGTGGAGCAGATTTGCATAAGTGCAGCATAGAACTTAGTTTTAAGCACCTTGATAGCTGTTTTGGCTTCAGAGGGTAGTGCTGTCAAATGCTCTCTGTTATGATAACATACTCAGGTTTTCTTCATTTTTATACTTTATCTGGTCAGCTTGTTAGACCTGTCACCATGGTGCCTAGTATCCCAGGAATCCCAGGGCCTTCCTCCCCACAGCCAGTGCAGTCTGAGGCTAAATTGGTAAGTGAAAAACTCCATTATTCCTCAAGAAGAATAACTTGAGAAATTAATTAAATTCTATTGCTTTTTAAAACAGCTTTAATTTTCTTTTGTTAGTCTAAATTCTGCAAGTAAAAATTTAATAAAAACAGAAAAATAACAGCTGCATTTATTTTACAGTTCTTTCCAATTCCAGCCTATGTTAGTTCTGTTCTTAATGGCCATTTTGATCTTATTTTTAGTCATTCTTTTACATAAATTAGGTTTCTAACTAAACTCCTCCTTGTATCAGAGGATCAGAAATGCTAGCTGGGAGAAAGACAAGATTAGCAGCATGTTAACAGTGAACATTTCCTTCAGAGAAGCAGAATGTTTCCTCCCAAATGAATGATATTTCTTAAAAAAACTAGGAAAGAAAAATGTGTGTTTTTAAAATGTTTTCAGAATCTGAACTGAGTATAGTCCATTTGACAAGAGTTTTGCAATTAGATATGTAGGACTTACATAGTTAACAAATTATTCTGTGTGGAGGTTGTTTCTGTTATGTTAGTTGTTTTTGGGGGGTCGAGAATTATTTGGAAAATGATTAAAACAGGCAAAAAATTGGTTTTCTTTTTGTTTGATTGTTTTTGGGGGGAGGGCTGTTATTTTACTTAATATTGGTGATCATTTATGGTCGTAGTTTGAATTATTCAATTTACTGAAAAATTTTATGCAACATTAGGCAGTTGCTTCTCTTTTCTGTCTTGTTTGTTTGTTCCAACTGTTCTAAAGCAATAGAAAATCTATTATTAAACAATAATTAACCCATTTATGCATTTGCAAGATGCCTCCATAAACAGTATCTATCCTATGAAATAGTGTTCCTCTTCCTTCAGCTCTTACTTTGTGCTAAAAGAGATAGGAGCACCTGCTAGGTAAAATAGATTTTTCTGCATTGATATTGGTAAGTGGGAGGATGCCCTTAACATTCTTAGATATCTCATTTCTCTTGATCTAAACCCATGGGCTTTCTTTCCTTTCCTGTTTTCTTTTCTCAAGTCACAGTATGAAAAACAGTGAGTCTGGTTTTTTTCTGGAGTAATGGGATTTCAGAGCACACCTAGACCACATTCAGAAACACTGAAAGTGCTGTGGAGAGGGGTTTGCCAGTGCTCTGACTCTGCCTAATGCTGCCAGGTCTTCCTTCATTTCCCTGCAATGTTGGACACAACGACTTTTGAAATAGTATAGAGAGGGACAGAAGGGAAGGTCTGGTTCTGTGCATCCTTGCCCCCCTAGGAATGGGAAAAGGAGTCTTTTAATACCTCAGAAAATACTTAAATGTAACCAACTCTTATGAAATTAATTTACCTTAAATCCAGGAGAGAAGAATGTAAAAAAGTGAAAACAGGAACTATTTTCTTGGAAACTGAACATGTTTTAGAGTCAGGAGACTCACACTCTGAATTCTGTCTGAAATCCAGGAGGAATTGGTTCCAAATAATTTTTTACATGGGCAAGAAATTAGGCTTTTAAGCGTATTACTGAGTGATTTGCTCTTAGAATGATTTAAAGGTGGAAAGGAAATACATGTAAGTGGTGAAGACTTTGATCTCACGTTGGAAGAAGCAATCACTCAAATGCAAAGGAAAACAAAGATCATTAGACTTAAAATTTAACAGTCTCATTAGCCTTCTCGTTACAATTTAGCTAATATATGCACTTCAGTGATTGCTTATCTTTTTTTTTTAAGTGAGACTGTAAAAAGGGTATTTGCAGTATTTCCTCTTTCCTTGTTGCTTAATATGAAGCATGAGCAGAATTCAAGAATATTGGAATTATGTATATTTCTTATGCTCATTTACTTTTATATAGTGCCTATTCACAAAAATAAAAAACTTAATTTCTTATCCCTCTGAAAGTAAAAGCAATTTAACGAGAAACTTAATGTTTATGTAGAAAAGCCTCCAAGAGTAAGACTAATTCACTGTGCCATGAGATGCATTGTTAGCAGATATGTGATGGTTTATTAACTGCAAAGTTCCATTTAGTTTTTAAAATTTAAATCTTTGTGATACCAAACTCTTTCTTTTCATGTGTCTCTTAAAAATAATTTTGCTTGCTGCATACTAAATTCTCTGAAGGTCTGCTAGCCAGGTTTATTTTTCACTTGTGTTCCTGGTTAAGCCAACAGAAGACAATATTTAATTTTAAAGCTTTACATTTCATTAATAGTTCACATTTAATGTTGAAATACAAGCTGTTACACTGAAATATAATAAATGAACAGTGTATGCTTCATATATTGATGGTATGCTGCAACTTGTGGATTTATTGGTATGGTTAAGTTAGCTGAACACTGGGAACATGTCCTGTGTCCTTTTGCCTCTTATGGACACATTTCTTCTTGCTGGGAGGCAGTTCTGGAGGGCAGGGGAGTCCAGGACATCCTTTAAGAAGTAAATCTTAAAGGTGCAGGAGCAGGCTGTGTCCCCATGTGCTGAAAGATGAGCCCACAGTAAAGATTGTCCTGGCTGAACAGAGACCCTTGGCTGGAACACAGGAGAAAAAGGGAATTGTGTGACCTGTGGAAAGAGCAGCAGGCAACTCAGGAGGGCTGCATGGATGTTGTGAAGTTCTGCAGGGCCAAAGCCCAGCTAAAACTTAACCTGGTTACTGCTGTTAAATATATTTCTGTAAGTACATCAGCAACAAAAGGAAGTCCAAGGAGAATCTCCGTCTTTTATTGGCTATGAGGGGAAACATAGTGACAAAGGATGAGGAAAAGGCAGAAGTACTTGATGCCTTTTTCTGCTTCAGTCTTTAGTAGTAAGACAAGTTCCTCTCTGGGTACCCAGCCCCTTGAGCTTCAAGACAGGCCTGTGGAGGAGAACAAAGCCTCTGTCATCCTGCTACAGCACTAAGACACACATGAGGTTATGGGGCTGCATTGGATCCCAAGGGTACTGAGGGAGCTAGGGAAGAAGCTTAGCAAAGCCACTTTTAATCCTTTACCAGCAGTCCTGGCTAAATGGGGAGGTCCCAGGTGACCAGAGGTCAGTAAATGTGATGCTCATCTTCAGGAAGGGCTGGAAGGAGGATCCAGGGAACTGCAGGCCTGTCAGCTTGACCTCTGTGCTGAGGAAGGTCATGGAGCAGGTGATCTTGATTGTCACAGCACACAGAGAACAACCAGGATCAGATCCAGCCAGCGTGGATCTATGGCAGGCAGACTGCTTGACTGACCTTCTTGGCTTCTGTGACAAGGTGACCTACTTAGTGGACGAGGAAAACGCTGTCAGTGTTGTCTACATGGGCTTTACTAAAGCCTTTGACACTGTTTGCAGTTTGCCACAGCATTCTCCTGGGGAAGCTGCTCATGGCTTAGACAGATATACTCTCCTGGGTAAAAAAACTGGCTGGATGGCTGAGTCCAAAAAGGAGTGGTGAATGGAGTTCAGTACAGGTGGTGGCCAGTTACAAGTGGTGTTCTGCAGGGCTCAGTGTTGGGGCCAGTTCTGTTTAGCATCTTTATCAGTGGTCGGGACAAGGCACTGGGGTGCTCCCCCAGTCAGTTTGCAGATGGCACCAAGGTGGGTGAAAGTGTTGGTCTGCAGGGGGACAGGAAGGCTCTGCAGAGGGATCTGGACAGGCTGCATCAGTGGGCTGAGGCCATTTGTGTGAGGTTCTACAAGGTGAAGTGCTGTGTCCTGCACTTGGGTCGCATCATCCCCGGGCAGCGCCACAGGCTGTGGGCAGGGCGGCTGGAAAGCTGCTTGTTGGAAAGCACCTGGGTGTGCTGGTCAGCAGCCAGCTTAACATGAGCCAGCAGTGCCCAGGTGGCCAAGAGGGCCAATGGCATCGTGGCTTGGATCAGAATCAGCAATAGTGTGGTCAGCAGGACCAGGGCAGGGATTGCTCCCTGTACTCAGCAGTAGTGAAGATACACCTCGAGTCCCATGTTCAGTTCTGGGCCCCTCACTGGGGCTGGAGCGTGTCCAGAGAAGTGGAGCAGGTGAAGGGTCTAGAGAGAAAGTCCTATGAGGAGTGGCTGAGGGAGCTGGGGCTGTTTAGCCTGGAGAAAAAGAAGCTCAGGGGGGACCTTCTTGCTCTCCACAGCTACCTGAAAGGAAGGTGAAGCCAGGTGGGACTCAGCCTCTTCTAAATAGCAACTGATGGAATGAAAGAAAACAGCCTCAAGTTGCACCAGGGGAGATTTAGGTTGGATATTAGGAAATATTCTCTGAAAGGGTTGACAAGTATTGGAGCAGGCTGCCTAGGGAAGTGGTGAAGTCACCATCCCTGCAGGGGTTTAAATGACATGGAGATGTGACACTTAGGGCCACGGTTTACTGGTGGACTTGGCAGTTCTGGGTTAATGGTCAGACTCGATCTTAAAGGTCTTTTACAGCCTAAACAATTCTATGAACCTATGAAGTCTGTCAGCATAGCATTCTTAGTGTCTTTTGAACAAAAAGCCACATGAAGGGGTGAAGCTGTAATGCTCCCTTCACAACATTCCCAGGAATAGATATTTGGAATTTTTTTGGCTGTTGCTTTATTTCTTATTATTTGAGGAAAGTTTTTGTTGTTCTTCACAGATGAACTTTGCAATCTCATTAATTTTTTCATATTGCATTATAAAATGTAAGAACAGAATATGTAGCAAATACAAAAAACATGCTGGAATAGATTTGTAAGTAACTTCCCTAACTTCCTTGGGTGTTTAAGTAAGCGTGGTACTTTATGGGATGAAGAGTTTGGAAAGTTAACATGGTTTATTTGTATCTCCAAAGGGTTTTATCATATCTGCTCCTGGCTGTTGTTGTTTGAACCTCTCCTGTATTGACAGACCATACTTGCTATTATGGTGTTCTGCATTTTCTGCTGTCATGCCACAATGCTGTTTTGAGGTATTCTAAGCTGACCCAGATCTAATAACTTCTGAGGTTGAGTAAATTCCTAAAGAACTGGTTGCAGTAACTTTAATGTGAAATAACACCAAGTTGTTGAATTGTTACCAGATCTAGAGCTGTTCTGTGTAGAAGGTACAGCTCTTTGTTTCGGATGAAATACCTGGCACAAACCAAGGCAGGAACCTGGCACTTCCTTTTGTGCTTTGTGCCTTTCTTTGCAGAGGCTATTTCTGCATATTGCAAGGAGCCAACACATTTTAGAGTTTTATTGTAAGAAAATAACTCTATGCTCTGATTTCATCCCTCATTGCAATCGTTTCACTCTTACTTGCTTACAAAAGGCTACTGTTGGCGTAGACTTTTTTTGTGAACATGGGAAGTAGTTAGATAAAAATTAAATTAGAGATTGTAGTGCCATTATTTCCTAATGCTCTGAAATTTAATTATTTAAATATGAATTTAGAAAACTTCATTTCTGTATTTTTATTAACACGAAAACAACACATTTTTATTTTTATGAATACCTGTTGTTTCCTTTGCCGGATTATACAAAGAAGAAATGTATTTCTTCTTTAAAAGTTCATGAATGAACTTTAGTAAAACAAATTGATGTCTTTTTTTTCTAAAATCTAAAACTTGAAATAACTGGAAGGAGACTTCTTTGGTAATGGACATAGGATGCCTTCGTATAGCATAGTTGAAATTTTTCTTCAGCTGTCCTAGAAGTCCTTAAAACCCTTTAAGGATAAAGGAACAAAGGTACTTGCTGCGAGTTTTTTCCCACAATGGACAGCTTTTGGATACTTTTTACCTTTGTAAATGGTCTCTCTTACAGCATTTAAAAATATTTTTTTATTAGGGTGTCCAAGTTTAATGCATAGTAATCAAAACTGTGTATTTATTTCTATGTTTGATGAAGTTTTTAGTCAGAAGTGTCAAACTCCTTCAGCATGGCAGTTTTGGTTATTGATGCGAAGCAAGTTACTGAGATGTCACCTCTAGAACTCTGAATGTTCTTTGCTGAAATGGTCTTTTCTCTGGTTACTGTTCAAGTTGCCTGACATTAAATGATTGTATGAATTCCACAGAGGAACAGTTGTATGTGGGAACAGGTTGTCTGAGTGAAATAGCAGATAGAAAAATGTATACCAACTGCAAGGACTAATAACTGAGAGGAAAAAATACTCATTTAAAAAAAGAGAATACATAAAAGCAATGACAGACAAAAATTTCAAAATTGACTGTGCAGTGAGCCAAATTCTCATGATCGGTGGCATTATTGCAAGAGACTCTCAACTGAAACAGTTGACATGAAGTGAAAGAGTGCATTAAGCACAATCTTGGGGTCTCTTTCACCACAGAAACATGTACAGTGCTTTATGTGCTGTGGAAGAATTGCATGAAATCAGATTGCATTTTAATTTTAGTGCCCTAATATTGAATTTGTTGTAGTGAACAGAGCTGGTCCATTCACAGCTATGAAAGGCACTGTTACTATAGTTTTGAACCTTGTTGGATCCTTTTTCTCTGCTTTACAGAAGTAAAAAATGACTAGAGATTTTATTCAGACACAAGCTGTCTTTCCCTGCTATTAGTTTGAAAATATCCTTACATCTTATACCAAGAATGGCATTCAGTAGGAGTGAAAATGAGTTTCAGATTTCATTGGCACACTTAATATAAATTGTCAGGTTTTCTGATATGATTCTATCTTTGTTGGTATGCTAAAGAAACTAGCTTTCACATACTTAAGTAAATTCACATGTATGTCAATTTTGTGGTATTTTAGAGAGGCTTACAAGTAGATGCAATAACTTATCTTTTAAAAAAACTCAAACTCAAAGCCAAAAAAAACTTCTTCCCTGAGATAAGTGTGCATGATTCTACAGCCTGTAGAATTGCTTCTGATCTTCTTATGAGAAGATCTGTAATTGAATGCTTTCTGTGAATGAAACATGAGCCTTGAGTTGCAGCTGTAAAACATTCTTTTTGAGTATGCAGCTTGTGGGTGCAAACTTAGTGTTCAGACTTTTCAGCATGGATTGCAGAAAGTTTCTGAAGTTCAGAATTCCTTTAACATGGAATGTTTCCCTCGGTCTCCTCCTTCCCATACAAAAGTTCTTGTCACAATCTGAGAAGTACCTTGCACTCAGTAGGTAACCAGTAGCCTTTTTGCAGGAGGTTTCTACTGAGAAGTGACAGAGGGCAGCTTGGCAAATGTTCAGAAACCGACATTACCTTGCTGGAGCCCGGCCTGGGACCTTGTGTTCAGCAGAATCCCTCTGACCTGTCTCTCCGCGTGCCGAGCTCATCAGCAAACACCTAATGAGCCTACTCTAAAGAAACAGACCCTCTCACAACCTACTTCATTTTCATATGTTCTCTGGGGGTGGAGAGACAAGACTTCATAAGGACTGATGATGCTGCAAAGACCACAATAATGATAATTAACTTGCTGAATTTAGAAGATTATGCTGTTAATTAGTTGCAAAATAAAGATAAGTAATAGAGGAGCAGATGGTAGGATAACACCCAGGAGAAGGAGGGTTATTACTCTGATGAGCTTTTGTGGCAGATATGAAATATGGATCTGAGTTTTTCACAAATTGTTTCTGGAGTATATTATCTTGTTTCTGTGAGCTCTTGATAGAATGATCTAGTCCTACCAAATTTTGACAGATGTGGTGAGGTTTTGTTTTCAAGGATAAACATGAATGATAAAACCTTGCTAATCAAGATTTTAAAGGCTATTAACCTATCTGAAAATACCAGTTTTAGTTTGCCTATAACTAAATAATATCAAAAAACCTCAGTTGTCATTAGGTTTTCCCACATAAAACTGCTTACATACATTTATTCTAATACATGTTTCTGTATTCTTGATTGTTAAAAATGAGATTCTCATTGAATTTGGAGTAACTGTCTCCCTACTCACAAGAAGCACAACATCCATATAGTATTTTACTCCAGCATTCCCTTTTAAAATACGAAACCTATTAAACACACAAGCTGAAAATCTCATGAAAATCTGTAAATATTCCTTGGATTTCCACAGTATGTCTGCATTTGTGGATAATTTAATCCTAACTACTTTAATTTCAACTTTTAAACTTCATAATATGAAATGAAATCTAATTATTTTGTATTCCTGTTTTCATAGTACATTACATTTAACAATGTAATTCTCAAAAGGAGTTTGTTTACTTATGATTTTACGGGATATAATGTTTAAATGTTAGCATTACAATCAGTAAAGTCAAGTCCAGCTTTGCTTGCATGTCCCAGTGCAAACTCATCAATTACCACCATGGGCAGAACAGGCTCGTCTTGGGCAAATCAGTTTCATTTTTATTACCAATCACATCTGAGTAGGATAATACATCCAAAACTTAATAACACCTTCCCCTCCTTTCTTCCTGGGTTTAACTTTTCTCTACTTCCTCTGCCTCAGCAGCACAGTGGAAGGGGGAATGGTGGTTTGGTCAGTTCCTCAGACATCTCTGCTGCTTCTTCCTCTGCCCAGGGAGGAGGACTCTCACTCTTCACAGAGTTACAGGATGGGCCAGGTGGGAAGGGACCACAGTGGTCATCTGTTCCAGCAGGGCCATCCCAGAGCACATGACCCAGGATTGCAGCCAGAGGGTTCTTGCCTCTCTCCACTGAGGGGAGGCTCACACCTTCTCTGGGCAGTCTGTTCCAGTGCTCGCTCACCTGCACAGTCAGGCAGTTCTCCCTCGTGTTCAGGTGCAACTTCTGTGCATCAGTTCCTGCCCATTGCCTCGTGTCCTTGTGCTTGGCACCCCTGAGCAGAGCCTGGCTCCAGGCTCCTGACACCCCACCTTCAGGTACTCCTAGGCACAGCTGAGGTCCCCTCTCAGTCTTCTCTTCTCAAGGCTGAACTGGCCCAGCTCCCTCAAACTCTGCTCGGAGCTGTCCTGGAGCCAGCTGCCATTGGCTCTGTTGGACAAGGAGGGAGCTTCTGGCAGCTTTTCCCAGGAGCCACCCTTGCCACCCCACCTCCACACAAAACCTTTGCTGTGCAAACCCAATATATGTAATTTTTGAGATGGTAACTTTTAAAATTCTACTATGACAACTCAAAATAAGAGAGCCTACCCTTTAACTGATCTGTACTTTCACTGTTCCCTTGATGAGGACTGATGAACATTTGTCACATCCTGCCTAAAGCAAGTTAAAAGAAATACTTCTAAAGTAATTCAAGTCATAAATGAAAATACATTGCAAAAAGTCTTCTGCTAATAACATATATAAAGGATATTGTCATACTGGTGTTAAATACTTGCTACTTTCTTAAAAAATATTTTTTAAAAACTGACCAGGAGGTGATGTGTTTACCTGATAGTCCTGGTGATTGTGTGGAAAATTTTACAATTTAGACACCAGGATTAGTTAAAGAGAGAGAGGAATCATCAACTTTGCAGCTGTTGCAGGTAGATCATAGAGTTTGATTTTAGTAATTTTAGTTAGATAGTTAGAAAACACTTAGTTGTACTGGAGACAGGGACTGAAATATTATTGTTAGCTTGTTTTTCTGAGGAGAATTAGGAAGGTACAAGTCAATTCTTGAGTTTAATTAAAGTGTTAAGTACCTAAGGACTTTCGGAGTGCTGTACATACACTAAAAATTATGGACAAAAGTCTTAAAAACTTTTGTCATCCTGCCCTAATGCTTGCAGCTGTACTAAATGTTTAAGGATTGTTAAAGTTGAGCACTGGGGAAACTGCAGTAAATTTGATTTGTGTAATTTTCTGAAGTGTCTTCTTCATTCTGGGAAACTTATGGAGTTGATACAAAAAATGAGACGAGGAACAGGACTTGATTAGCTCCCAGTTTTCGTGTGCACTTGAATGGTTCCTGTCTGGGGTAATGTGCTGTTAATTCAGTTCAGAGCAATCATGACAGAATAAACTTACTACAGAAGTCACTGGCTAAAGAGTCCTTAATAGCAAGCCAGTAGAGGAAAGTTGGAGTTTCTTGGTTCCCTTTGTAGTCCTCAATTAGGATGCCTACTGGTGCTGGTTAAATGCTGTCAGTTCCCTGTAGTTGACTGTAACGTGCTGTGTTTCAGACCTGACGATTCTTTGCAGTTCTGACAGAGGTAATCTGCAATCTGTTCTTTTAACTGTAGCATAGGAGCCAGGAAAGCCTGTCATCCTGGCAGGTAGGAGAGAGCTGTTACTATATTCTAGTGACTAAATTGTTGAGAGACATTGGATACTACAGTTTGTAGAGAATACCTACATAAAAAGGTGCAAAGTTTTCTGTTTATTCTGAGCTGGCTAAATGCTGCCTTTCTGTAGCATTTCTAAGACATTCTATTAATATTAGTATGTGGGTGACACTTTG
Source organism: Notiomystis cincta (assembly GCA_013398075.1). Classification (NCBI taxonomy): domain Eukaryota; kingdom Metazoa; phylum Chordata; class Aves; order Passeriformes; family Notiomystidae; genus Notiomystis; species Notiomystis cincta. The sequence goes on along the minus strand of VZRX01015408.1, from coordinate 149,299 downwards.
TTCACATTTCAAAATATTATGTTACAAGTTCTCAGAATTTCCACAAACTTTCATGTTTAAGTCATTAATCTTTTCTTAAACTTGTATTAGATTCTTTAAAAATCTGGTGCTCAGTAGAAAAACATGTTCTAACACAGTTTGTCTAGTAAGGTAAATTCTTCAGTAAAACCAAAAAATCCATGATAGATTTTACAGTGTTCATGAAATTTAAAGAAAGAATTGGAATTACAAGCAGTTGTATCTACTGAAATTGGACACATTATCACTTAAGATTAAGAAATAGTTTTAAATGGAATGTATTATATTACAGTTTTAATAGGTTTCACCAAAAGTTGGATGAAATATTTTTCAAGAGGCAGGCAAAAAAATGCTTTAAAATCATCCATCAGGGTGTCAGTAACTCTTGGGTGTCTTATATACAGCTGAACTTCCACATTTCTGTTCTTCATAGAGGCTGTGTGCAATAAAGGAAGAACATCAAATCTTTTAGCAGTTTTTTACTGTAAAGTAGCGTGCTGTAGTAGTTATCTTGCATATATGTACATAAATAATCTTTACCTGAAGCTTCTTAGTATTTTGTATGTTATTAAGATGTTTCGGCAAAGATCTTGGCTTTTATCTAATTATCTGTAGGAAGGATTGCAGAGGTGAGTATTTGTCAAGACTATGAATTAGTGGAGGCATAACAACCTATTTAAAAATGGATAGAGATAAGAGAACATCAGAAATTTTTTAATGGAAAGATGCTTATGTTCTGGCTGTTACCTATTTTCCTTCATGTGTGATTGTTACTCTTCTGGTACTACCAGTTTATGGCCTTCCACTCACCTGTTTGTGGGCACAGTTCACTACAGAGGAGGCTTTCTCTTTGCTTCTCCATACAGTTTACCATCCTTCCCTTTCTGGGGTCTTACCTAAGCCTCATTGCTATTGTCATGTTTGCAGAAATTTACCCCCTATTTTTAGGTCTATGCCTAGGTCACTGTAGAAAGCCTGTAAAAAGAAACAACTATTTAAGAGCTGGAGTTCCTGTTTCCAAAATGGAAGTAACTGCTTATATAAATGATTGATCATTCAAGTTAGCATGATAGAATATCTCTTTTCTTTTTCTTGTTTATTTTCTGCTTTCAGAGATTGAAAGCAGCCTTGACCCAGCAGCACCCTCAGGTAACAAATGGAGATACTGCCAAGGGACATCCAAGTGGGTTGGTTAGGACTCAGTCAGAGGAGCCACGACCACAGTCACTACAACAGCCTGCAACTTCAACAACTGAAACACCGGTATGGCAAGAGTGGGCATGTGCCTCCTACCCCCTCCTTTCATTTTGCAAAGAAATATGTTTTTTTTATACTCTTGGTTTGTAAAATAGAGGTTAACAGACACTTCTAGTTCTGTACCAGTAAAATATTTACAGGTCTTACATGTTCTTAAATGCTTCTAAAATCTATTATCCAAGATGATGATTTCAAAACAGGTAGAATCTATCTGCTCAAATTTAGAACTAAGTCCTCATTTCTGGAGTTCATTGATAGGAGATTCTTTGGTAGCTGAAATTTTTATAGCTGGTCAGTATAAATACTTGAGAAAAGAAGTGCTTTTATTTTGTGTTTCTGTTGCATCTCTTGTGTGTTTATTATATTTTATATTGTAAGTGCCCTCGGAAACTTTTTTATTGTATCAGATATCATGCTTGTGTTAATTTGCTTGAAGAATCTACTCTGGGCTGCCACAGGAAGAGTTTCAGCTGTGTCATTAAGTGTACTTCATCTCAGGTTCTGGGAGGGGGGCTCTGGATTTAGGTGTGATTTGTTGTCCTTTTGGGACGATAGATCAGAGCAGGGGAGTGAAAGGCAAAACCTCTGAGTCAGACTGGAAGTGGGAGTACTGCTGGAGAAAAGATACACTTCTGGTGAATCCTGGAGGATTGCATTTGTTCTGTTTCTAAAAACCTCTTGGAACGTGTTTTCAGAATGCTTTTAAAAATCTCAAAAGAGTTATTTTCAGAATTCATAGCATAATATTAATTTTAGAAAAGCTGCACACCTTGCCCAGAACCAGAAGGACTTAACATCTGCAATAAAAATCTCAGATTCTTACACTGGCCAGTGAATCAAATAATGTGTCAGAAGAAATATGTTTGGAACAGCAGAGGGAAGAAGGTGACCGATCATGAAAGGATCTCCTTAAGGCTGCTTAAGGTTCCCCCATACTGCCTTGAGGTTTTTTTAAAGAATAGTTTCATAATATCACATAGCAGAATTTTCAAGATGAAGATTGCTGTTCGATTATTTTACAATTAGTATTAATCAAAAATAACAAGGGTTTCATTCTTAAAACACTGATTCGAGTTCACGGGGGGGTTTATTCTTAGATATTTAGAATTTATACCAAACTGATGGAAACTGATACATGTTTGGGGTTTTTAATTTAAAAACAGGACTTTCTTGCTGTGCTAGACTGAATGTGGAGGTGCACCTGTGAATATGCCATGTGGACGGTTATGTTCTATCTTATATCTTTAAAGGATTTTAAGATCCATTATATCATTATATTTCATTAAATTTTTGTCTAGGGTCTGTATACAACTGTGAAATTAGTATAATGTATAATTTAATGTATTGAAGTATTTTGATACTATCATATAATGTGGGTAGATTAAGGGAAATTGTTATTCAGTGGTGGGGAACACATCATCAAGTAGGAAATTGCTCATCTGGAGATCCAGGGATCAGGGAGCCTCAGCACTGCCAGCATTTGTCAAACAGCTTCTGTGTAGTGGGCACAATAAGCAGTTGTGTCATTTCTCAGCTGCGACTAGGTGTGTGGGAAGAGTCAAAAATAGAAAATTCATTTCCTGCTAAATGTAGCTTGGAAGCTATTTTGGGTGTAATATGTTAATGTAAGATGATCAGGAGTGTAAGTATGGGTAAAAGTTTTAAAAACATCGCTGTAGAGCTAAATAGGCATCGCTTTAAAAAAAAAAATCAGTGTAACCTGAATGCATTTAGTAATGCCCTGCATGCTTTCCTCAAGATGTGATGCCTGTTTCTACCAGTGCTGTAGGTTAAGTCATGACTGTTTTCAGGCATCACCAGCTCAGCCTACGCCACAAACACCAAATACAGGTGGTCGGCGAAGAAGAGCTGCCAATGAAGACCCTGATGAGAAGAGGAGAAAGTTCCTGGAGAGGAACCGGGCTGCTGCTTCCAGGTGCCGGCAGAAAAGGAAAGTCTGGGTGCAGTCCTTGGAGAAAAAGGCTGAGGACCTGAGCTCACTAAATGGCCAGTTACAGGTAGAATTTTTATTCCAAGGAAAAATTAGCAAGTTTTTTTGTTCTTACGCAGTGATCCTTGATAAGTGGAACTTAAAACTTAAATCTGAAATATAAATGGGTTTATAACTGGTGGCTCAGCTCAGGCTTGAAAATTCAGAACTAGTTGCATATAGCAGTAAAAGTAGAGGATAAGAGCTTACTCATATTTCAAGATGTGTAAACCTTCTATCCTTTGTGCCATTTGAAATAACTTCCAGACTGCAATATTAAACTAAGATGACAAGATATGTTGGAATACACACTTATGAGCAAAGTAATAGTCTTATCTTGAACACATCTTGCTCTAATTTGTATCACAGCCTGCCATATTTGAGTCAGTTTTGGGTTTATTTTCTTTGGTTCTCTTTAACTTCACTTTTTTCCTTTGAAGTGAAGTAGAGCTCATGAAAGGTGCTAGGTTGACATCGCTGCCTAAATCCTAGAGACAAAATATGTTGTAACGGGGTAGGGCCACTGTATGTTGTGGGTCGCTTTTCCACCTCTTCTGAGGTTGTTAATCTCAGAGAGTTGTCATGTGAATGCACTTTTTCCCCATAGAACAATCCATGACCCTTTTGTTTAAACTACCATTAAATGTTAAAGCATGCTTTCCTAATGTTTTCCAGCAGCACGTAAAGAATTGGCACAAATTATTGTTTTCAAAATAAAAAGTCTAAAAGTTTCATTTTGAAAGTTGCTGAAAGGAAAAATGATGTAATTTCTAAATGAAGCATTCATTTAGAAAATGTAGTGAAACATATTTTGATATGTTAAAGTGTCACTTGTTTTTCTTCATCAGAGCTGTTCACTGAGTCAAATTCACAGATCAGCATCTTCCTATGGAAACTCATCTCTTTGGTATAGAAAACATCACAGTTTGATCAACAGGAAAGTAGGGCATGTTGAGGTTACTTTTGTCATGTAATCAAAATTACAGTGTATCCATCATCTTCATGTCCATGTCTTTAAAAATACTCAGCATCCCAGACCCTGAAATGTCAAAAATTCCTACCTAAGCACACCATGTGAAACGGTTCCCAAGAATCATGATACTGTACATCAACATTAGTTAAATTTCTTGCAAGTATGTATTCTTCTCATAGCTGTTCACAGTCTTTAGACATATTCTTTTAATGCACAGTCTTCAGTTAGTCTATTAATTACAATTACACATAGCACTGTAGCTTAAATAATCAAAGAAAGGAATGAAGGAGAATTTAAAAAATTAGCCATAATTCAGTCTTTTAGTGAAAGCAATGTTTGGTGTCATGTGAACTCTCTTTCACATATATATACCAAGTTTTATAACAAAAAAATCATATAAGTACCATAACCAAAAGATTCCCAGGTGTTTATTCAGTAATTGTGTGAATTCAGGAAAGATTGTCTTACAGTCTACCAAAGCAAAACTGTTAACTCTAAAGAACAGAACAACTTTTGAAGAAAACTGGATGTCAGAGAAATAATTAAACTGTACTTTATGTGAAAACATAAATCAATCCTATACTTCCTTAATAGTAACATGACAGGCTAACACAGCTGATAAGCAGAGTGGGCAGTAATGACCCATGATTACTTACTTCATATTTAATAGAAAATGTAATAAGTTTGGAGTTTTCCCTTAATGCAGTTTTATAGACTATGTTTGAGCTAGTAGTTAGTATTTTCTCTAATATCTAAGTGGCCTGCTCAGCTGAAGTTACCAAGATGTCACATTTCCAAAAGCAGGTTCACACCAGAACAGCCTGCGTTGCATTGCTTCATGAAACAATTCTGACTCCTTTCAGTGCTGTTGTTGGCTTTCTTGTAATGTCCCTGTCAGAGATTCTGATGGCAGTGGCAGAAGGTTTTTAAGACTCACTAACAGTACATAGGGATTTTGAAGAGGTTTACTTGGTTGACATCTATATTTTGTTCTGTGGATTAACTTCTATCAAGTTCTTCTTTTAAATGTTTGAAGGTAACTTCATTTTTAAGCAGTATTTTTCAAGTATTTGCTTAAGGGAGAATTTCCATCTATTGCATCACTAGTACCATATATAGGTTAGGTAGGCTGTCTTTATTATAAGCTCTGCTCTGTAAGTTTTTTTCATGCTTCCAACATTTTAAAGTTTATTTAGTGTTTTGATTTTTGTGGACTGTATTTTCTATTAATGTGTTGACTTGTTTATTGATCTTAAATTTTATTCACCACCTTGTGTGGCCTCTGTGCCTTGCACAATCCTGCAGAGTATGGGATGCTGTGTAATGTATTAAGAAGGTATTGCAATGTCCACAGTGGCCACTGAGCCACATTGCAGGATCAGATGCCAAAGTGCATTGTATGTTCTGTATTTGGTCCCTGTTGCTTTAATAGTCTCAGAGGGCAAAGCTTTAGAAGAATGGCCTGTCTTCCTCCTGAGGTCACAGTGGATTTTCAGTGAGCAGCAGTTGAGTGATGGTTTGTACTGATGCTGCAGAAGCTGTTCAGGAGGGCTAAATTATGAATGTATGCCCATAGAGCAAGTTGCCTAAAATGAAACAGGAAGAATGCTGTCTCACTTCCCCACAGACAGTCCCTTGTCCCCAGAAGTCACATTTACCTGCCTCTGATGATACTTCTAGTAAATACATATCACAAATTTTGTCCCACCATGCTGACTAAGGGCTAGTGTGGCCCCCTGGTCCCATTACTACTGCTGCATTTTGGGTGCAGGGAGACATAGGCAGATGCAGAAGAATGGGTTAAATCCTGTGTCCTCCCACCATAAGAATACAGAAGGGAAAGCATCTCTTGGAAGAGGGAGTGCAGGTACAAGTGAGTATGCTTTCCTCCCGAAATGTGCTTTCTCATGCTTGCACATTTTGAAATGTGGGAAAATATAAAGTCTTCTCAACAGCATTCAAGCTGTATTACATGTTCCTTAAAGAATTGTTGATGCCTTCACTTGGCTCTATCTCACTAATGAGAAGAACCTTTCCAGTGTGAAAATACAATCTTTCTTTGTGCCAGCTGCTTCAAGTGTTTATTTCATGTGTTTCTTGGTAGCCTGTTTCCAGCATGTTAACCTCATATTAAATGACCAGCACAAATTGACGTTTTGAATTTTGCTGTTGTCACATGCAGGATAATTAACTGCAATATGTATAAAAATCGGTTCTAACAGCCCCCTTTGCCAGTTAGAAGTGGTTCTTACTGGTAATGTGTAATTGGCAACCATTGATTGCCTTTCTGTGCCATTCCCCATCCATGTGTCTGGCAGACAGAGCTCTGTTCTGGTGTCACGAGTGGTGTGTGCATTGCATGTAGTACTGCTGGCACAGTGGTCCTGTTGTGGAATATACAGCTACCATTGTTCTAGAGATTGCCTCAATCTCTTATATAGGAGTGCTGATCCATGTTTTTCAAGTTTGCTTTAATGTAAGTTAATGTATTTGCTTTTTGCATTTATGCTAGTAGCAGTCTTACTATTTTTAATGCAGCTGACATTGCTCTATAAACTGTCTTATAAAAATTTTTCATAAACATATAATTTTACTTCCACAGATGAACAGCAGCTTCATACTTACATGTTGCTGTTTGTGTATAAAATTCTTCCTTAAAATGTGGGAGACAAGATAGAAAATTGCTGCAAACCTTTTCCTGATTGCCAGAGTTCCTTTGAACTAACAGAACTATATTTCATAGTCTTGGACATCGTTGCTCTGTAGATTATCAAGTGTCTCAAAACTACAACAATGTGGTTTTTTCTACCCAAATTTTGTCAATTCTGTGCAGCTGCCTGTTTGGCATCAAGATTTGTGGCTCCTCAGTAAATAAGATGGTGAACTAAGGGCAGACAGAGGTGGAGACAGTAGTCCTGTGCTTTCTTAACAGCCTAAGGTTTCAGAACATGTGATGCCACCTGGTAGAGAATTTGTGGGGCTCTTGGTTGAGTTTCTTTTGTTGCAAACCTTTTTGTTTGCAATCACATTTTTCTTTCATTAGAAATGTCTGTGAAGTCAGATTTTTGGCATCTTTCAGCTTTTGCTTTTAATAAAAAGTTTCTAAGGGGTATTTTATACATAAAAGGACTGAAAAGAAAAGCAGATCTTAAGAGGATTTTGCAAGTATAAAGGCTTTAAATTTGTTTCTAAATGGAGACAGAGAAAACACAAAAGAGGAGCTTTTCTTTGAACAGTCTGATATTTTAGTTACATTGTGTAATTAAATCTAAGAAGTTCTATTCTGGAAGAATTGTTTTCTTTTGGAGTCTTTTAACTTGTAATTCATCTCATCTCTGGCTGCATTACTTTATTTCTTGCTTGGAAGTAAATAGGTTGACTTTCTTGTAGTTTATTTTTGCAGATAATTTCAGATGCAATCCAATTTACCTCTGTTCGTTTTTCTCTTTATCTTGCTCCTAAATGCATAAACATAAGCATTTACTAAATAATTATGTCACATGTGTGGTAAATTACACTAATATGCAAAGGTTCTTATACTTGAAATAACTTCAAGTGTTAATAGAAAAGATTTATATTCAAAATAAAATAACCCATGAAAAACACATATTGTGTCCAGATATGGGGATCACAAAGCATTACAGGTAATTTGATTCATAAATATTGCTCTACTCTATAAAGTAAAAATGGGTCTATCAAAATGCCACACCATTCTTAATTTGGGTTGTCACATGTAATGCAGTTACGTAGCACTTCTCATCTCCAGACACCAGGCTGCTTCCCAGGGAAGGTAAGTACTGCTGTCCTCCAGTTTACAAATGGGCAAGGTGAAGCACAAAGCAGCAAAATGACCTTGCTCAAGGTCACCCAGCAGTGGAAAGGCACAGTCTGGAAATGAACCCAGTCTCTGGATCGTGCAGGTGCTTCTCTTAGATTGCACTCTGCTTTAGCAGCACAAGCTGACATCTCCGGATTTTGTCATTATTATCAATGATTCCTTCAGAGAACATGTTTATGTGTGGCTGCCAAAATAAAAATCAGTCTGGAGGTCGACCAATATTTGCTAAATTATTTTCCAGTACATGAGATTTTCTTTTTTGAAATCCAAGTATAAATAGAGTCACTAAAAAATTACTCTGCGTTGGCTTTTTGCATTTTCTTTTATATTTTTCCCTTTTTTAATGTTGGCTGTGACATCTGTTAAAATGTGTGTAGCTAAATGCAGGTTTACTCTGATTAGAATTCATCACAAAACCTTCCAGAAGAGTCTCACAGTAGCTGGATCATGTGAATGAGACTATATGTAGACTCTGCATCTGCAAAGTGAAAAACATATGTTGTATTTTTAAAAAAAAAAAGCATTTCCCAGTTTATGTAACAAAGCTAGCCAAGTTTCAGCTAATATTTGCATTTTCTAAGATAAAAGAAACATATACATTTTTGCAATATACCAAATGGAAACTTGTATTTCAGCTACCCCTAAATGAACAACTGAAAATCCTATAAAACTTAATGCTTACCTGCAGAACGTGTGTCGTTTGAGCCTGGTAAAGTACATAACTTTCTTCTCCTTTAGAATGAAGTCACCCTGCTGAGAAATGAAGTGGCACAGCTGAAACAGCTTCTTCTGGCTCATAAAGATTGCCCTGTAACTGCCATGCAGAAGAAATCTGGCTATCATAGTGAGTAATGTTCCATTACCTATAGCCTGAGGCTGCATCAGTGAAATACTGCCAAAGTGAACTGAATGAGCATTAAAATTGAGAAGTGCAGTTCTAATATTACATATATTACATTAAAAATCTCTTTTTTTAATCTTGAAGTTATTGGAAGACAGGAATTAATATGTGATATTTAAAAATATATGTTTAAGTCAGAATTGAATTGTTGCATAACATTGAAAGGTTTATGTTGGTTTAGTGAATGCATATGATAATTAGCATTTAAGGAATATCACTTACTACACCTGCTTTGGAAAATATAATTAAAGTATTAAGAGTACATGATAAACCATTTTTTATACTTTATCATAGCCTAATACAGTGCAAGGTCCTTGTGGGTGTTTTTCCTTCATTGTAATGAGATTTCAGTGGAGGTACTATAACAGCTGTCCTCATTTACCATAACACTCAGGATCAGTCGAGCCATTAAAATAATCAGATGCAGGTTCATGGCTCCTACTGTACCATGTCTTCTAGATTGTTTTGATACCCACATTAAGTGAAAGCTTTTCTATAGAGAAGGTGTTTTTTAAAAACAGTTCTAGTATTGAGGGGAATACTGACACTGTCAATACCAATATTTTCTAATCCATATTTTTATTTTAAGTGGTTCATTTGATTTTTCATCCTTCCAGCATTTTAAAGGTTAATTATGCTTTCCAGACTTGTAGCTTCCTTTTTGGCTGTGATACACAGTACCAGAACCAGCTGCTGCTGCTGTAGAATAAATGGCCAATTTTGTCCATTGTACACAAATTTGTTACAAATAACTGAGCTGGGAATGCATTAGGCAACATTCATAATATATAACCCACAGCTTTCGTTTTTATGATTTAGTGATATTTCAAGATATTTGTAAATGTGAAGATTGTTTCTGCCATATGTAGCCACTTCATTTTAATTTGCCAGTGTCAGTAATTCAGGAGAATAAAGGAACATTTTGTACTGCATGCAAACAGATCCTCAGGTGCTTGCGATAAAACTTAATAGCCACCATCTTTACTTGTAGTCATTGTAAGCAATTTCATCAGAATGGGCAATATTTTTTAATTTAAAAGATTCAGGAGATTTAGCAACTCTGTATTGCCATATATATTTAGAATACTGATTTTGTCAGTTTTGAGCTTATAAATCTTGGTCCTTTGATCTCCAGTCATTTTGACAAGACAGAAAATAGCATCTTGGAGTAAATTGGAACGGTATAGAAATACGTTTGGGATTTATATTAACAATGATTGCTGCAGGGATGAGGCCATTATGGCTCCCATCTGACAGAACAACATAATTTCATACAGAAGCTACTAGGGGATAGCATTATGCATGCAAGGTTTTTAACAAAAAAACCCAAAAAACAAAAACCACACAAAAAACAAACCATAGGTTTCTTGAATTTTGATGTTTTGAGGATTCATGTTCCTGAATTGAGATGAAAAATATTTCAGTGTAAGTCATAAACTGTCAAAGTGATTACATGCCTAGGATTTCTTCCTTGAAGAATTACTGAATGGCCTGTCTAGTAGTGCTTGTTTTCAGCCTTCAGAAAAGGACTACAATGCTTCTGATTTAGCAAAGAATACAAAGTGAATCAGACCTAAAATACTAATCAGTGGCAAAAGCCTGCATTTTAGAAAAAAATATTACACCAGGAAATTGAAAGCATAGCTCAGTTTCTTGAAAAGTCTATTGGAAGTAAAAGCTTAACACGAATGATAGTTGTAATGCCATCCCTCTGAAAGGATTTTGTCACATTATCTCTGCATAAATATTGTTAGGAAAGCATGTTGGCTAAGTGACATACCCGCAGTACAATTTATGAGAGGAAAAAAGGGTTTCAGTCAGTATGTTCATGAAAATGCAGTTCCTATAAAGTATATTTAAATAAACATATTCATCAAATAATCAAAGTTGAATTGCTTCAAAAATGTAGTGAGTGGTTTAACAGTCTTGTCTTTGTGGAAGAAATTGAAGACCCCAACTTAAAGAGCTCCTGCAGTGCTGAATATTGTGCACTGCATAGACCACATTCTAACAGCCAAGTCCACAATTTGATGGCTTTTCATGTATTATGCACTTAAATAGGAACAAATAATCTATCACTTTTCAGGGTATTTTTGGCCTTTACTTTTACATATCTTTTAACATCTTTTGTATTTCCCAGACACGTTTTTTTCTTACGCCAAGTGAAAAGCACGACAGCACAAATCCTTTCTTCTAAAATTGTTTCTGGGATCACATTTTCCTTGTTTTAAAGTCTTGTGTGTGCTTCAAAAGAGGATGTCATCAGGACAGAGAAACCAGAAAAATGGTTATTGTACTCTGAGTCAGTATGGATGAATTTATGTTGCAGGCTGAGTTTTCAGCCGGCTTAAACTTTTTAATTTTCCAAAGAAGGGTGCTGTTGGTTCTGACTGCATCTTCAGCAGTGGTGGGGAAAGTGCTCTGTTGTACAAGAAATCTAGATACTGTTCATTTATTTTTCATGTTATTTTCTGTACTAGATAATTTCTAAGAGTCAGCTACAATAGTCCCTGTATTTTTCCCGGTTTTTTTCTGGATTTGTAGTAGGACAAAGGTGAAAATGTGTGAGAAGAAAATGTGTTGTGGTATTCAGAGTTTCTTCTTTAAAAATTGAGTAAAGGGCTTTTTAGGTATTTTCTCATATTTTTGACAAAGATGTTGTAATATTCAAGAGCATTTGTTCAAAACAGAATATAAAAGAAGATAAATAGAGGCTGCAGTGTAGGTGATGTTAAATTTCTGTACCTAGTTTTAAAAAAGAAGATAGAAGGTGATTAACCAGTTTCAGACCTTGAATGATTTGAACCTCTCAAACCACTGTGTTCCTGCAGCCTGTTCTGGACAGGCAGGGGATATTCACAAAGGCCAACTCCCTGGAAAAAGGTATTTCTAGGCTTAAGTCCCTCTGTAGTCCCTGAACAGCCTGATGAGAATTAGCATGAGGCTTCTTCCTTGTTAGTGATTATCAAGGGAGTGAAAGGAGTTCAGCATCATGTCAGTGCTTGTGTACTCACTCCCGTTTTGGTGTAGGTGGGATTTTTCCTTCTGAAGACTGAAATCCCTCCCTCTTTGTTTGCTTACCTTACTGAAAGCTCTTGGGAAGCAGTGCTTACCAATACTGTTGGTTAGCAGCAATGTCTGACTGCTCCAAAAGGAGACTTCCTAATAGATTCTCAAAAGTCTGTGCTCATTTTGGTGCTCTTTAAATCTTTTCTATAGCCCAGTCTAGCCCACACTGTGTTCCATATCCAAAGTGGCTTGCTGCTCGTGACACAGCCTGTCTAGGAACTGTGTAGCCTTGGAAAGTTCATGTTGATGTAGCTCTGTAAATTCTCAATCTTCTAATATCCAGCAAACATTATTTCTGTGAATTAATTTCCTATTTAGACTGTGCATTTTCCTTGATTTGAGGCAAAGCTGAGGGAGCCATTAAAAAGCTAAAATGCTTCGGCTACCTTTTTTTTTTTACACTGTTAGCTACAGTATGATTCTGTTATGTATCAACTGCACTCTTGAAATCACAGTCCTGTGCCTGGCAATTCTCTGGTCAACTAAGAAAAAAAGAAAAAAAAATCTGTCAGAATGCAAGTATGACTTTTCTGTGTTCTTCTAAAAGCCTTTGTTCTTTATTCCCAGTCTTCAGACCTAGGAAAACAAGTCACCTCTGTAATGACTTTTAAATACCTTCTATATTAATTGAGTAGATTTTCTTGTTTGATTTTAATTCTTCAAGTGGAGATTTTATTTGGGTTTTGGCTACTGTTCTTGTAAAGTTAGGGCTACATAAGGAAAGACAGAAGAAAATCCAAATAACTGTTCTTTAGAGTGACAGCTCATTTCTAAGTATTGGTTTGTAGTTATTGCAAGGATTTACACTTCCAGTCCAGTTTAATACCATAAATTAGTGTTAGATCCATGTCTTATATAATCACCTGTCTGCTGTAAGCTCCCCCTTTCTGGCCCCTGGCATCTGAAAATACCCAAATTATGTACTTCAGTGTCTTAGCACAGCATGTTTGTTTATCTGCTCAATGATATGAACACTGCTTTTGTACATTGGTGGTCACCTCTGCACTCATAACTGTTTCTTACATTGCTTGTAGGATCTTTCTGAGCCCATCAAAGTCAGAAAATCAGGCCTCTCTCATGCTCCTTACCACTGAGATATTATTCCAGACATTTCTTTTGAGTTAAGATATACATGTTAAGGAAGACACAACAGTGGAAGGCCTTCCTTCTCTGGCTGAAAGTTAGTGATCTACTTTAACTTCTTTTTTATCTCTGGCTTGTAGCATTTAAAACTAACCATTTTTTTTTGAGAATGAGGAGGCTTTGGAGAACATAGACATTGGAAATCAGCAAAAGAAGCTGATAGTAAGATCGAGATTCCTTGGAGAATAACAGCAGCTCTGAAGAGAAGGAGCAGGTGTTACAGCAGAGAGACTGTATTTGATACATGTCATCCTCCTTACTGCCATTTCATTCTGTCTGAGGAGAAGAAATGCTACCCTCATAATTAGTAGTGGGGTATTTTTCAGGAAGTGGAGCTAGGGTTTCTATTCTTAACAAAGTTTGTATGTGTTCCTTCTTGCTTGTTTTTACATGAGACCTTGTCGGTCTCGATAGAGGTATGGTGAAGATGACATCCTGTTGAATTCTCTTATTCTTTATGTTCTTGAATGGGCAGAGTCAGTTAAGGGTCACAAATGCCTTTTGGAAATATCTTCATTTTCTTGCACTTGCTGTATACAGTTACCATGAAACCTTTGGATACTCAGTAATTGTCAGCAGATCTCGCTCAGTGTCATCAGTATCTCTGTCTTTTAATGTTTGACAGATCTGTTTCTGAAAAAGCACGGGATCTGTAAAGCAATTGGCCTTGTGGATAAGAGCATTCTATCTTTCAAGCTGTTATGTCCATGTTCTTTTAGTAGAGTTGTAGGAGAGACTGCCACCTTGCCATGCAGGCAGTATTTCTTGGAAAGAAATACAGCAGTTTCCTTGCTTACCCATCCTTTTTGACCTTGCCATCCTTTTCTGGAAGCAGTCTATAGTAGAGCACTTGTTCTCAAGCTTTGAAGAGAAGTGTGTTCTTAGTATGCATAAGGCTACACAAAGATCTTTGTATTGGGGTCTTGACTTGCTAAGTTATTAAATTCTCTTACCCTGGCTAGCATATCATACAAACCTCGGTAAAACATAAACTTCATTTCATTATTGTTTTTTGACACTTCATGCTCCTTTTAGTTGCTGCTGTTAGCCTGGCTTTCTGTGGAAATGAGGCCATGGTACCACAGCATTGCTTGTCTCCTCATGTTAGTGTCATCCTTTCCCATCATTTCTCTTCCCCAAGACACTTCTGAACTTGCAGGCCAATCTCAAGCAAATCTGAAAGGGCTTGCAAAGACAAGACTGGAGAAGATCAAGCTTTGTTCCATTGCTTTGTCCCAAGCCATAGTTCATGCCTGCTTCTGGCTATGTTTGTGTGTATCACCACAGTCAGTAGAGACATCCAATATTCCACCTGGGTACTGGTTTTGATAGTGTGTAAAACTGTTGTGAGAAGTACTTGCAAACATTAAGTAGCACAAAATGATACCAAAAAGTTATAACGAAATTCAGCATTAATATTTCTATTTTTGAGTGAAAAACAGTAGGATAATTTTTTGTTCTTTTTTTTTTATTTATTTTGAATTCATCTTCTAGTTTGACAGTGTTTGCACAATACCTTGGCTAACTTCTGCAGCTCTGGAAGAAAGGATGATTTTAGCATGACTAGAATGTCTGTGCAAGAAGGACATTTTAAGTCATGATCATTTTGGCAATTCTAGTTTTGCACAGTGATAACTTCTTTTTAACCTGCTTACCTCTGTCATGGGAAAAAATGATGTAACTCTGTGGCTAATTCACTTTGGTTGTGTGGAGAACACCTGAAATACTCAAAAATATTTTAAAAACCAATTTTAATAATTTTAAACCCTATTAAAAGGCATTTGTGAAGTTACAGAACTTCATTCTTTTAAAAGAACAGGGGCTGAAAACTCGTGTAAGTATTGGCCAGTAAATATAGCAGTGTAAGTAATATTTTTTCAGATATCTTACTCATGATCACAAATATTCATTACTGAATGTAGAATTATTCTTGTTTGGTTACTAAGCAGACACAATGAATAGCATTTTTTAGCCTGTGAATATTGCTTACTGATGTGAATATGCATCGTTAGAATTAGGCACGGTACCCACCAGCTGATTTACTAGGCAGGAAATTTTAGTCATTGCTTTGAAGACGTGAAAATGCTCTGGTTTCCTGAGTGGTCCGTGGTGCAGTCCAGTTTTTCTGCTTACCACGTGTTGTTTCCTGTGCTGAGCCGGCAGCGAGCTCGTTGTGCGGTCGGTGCCCTGAGTTTGCTTGTCCCGGGCGCGGTTGCCGCCGCTGGGATGAGGCTGCGCGCGCAATAACCGGCCTGTTCTCCTTCAGCTGCAGACAAGGACGACAGCTCCGAAGACATCTCGGTGCCCAGCAGCCCGCACGCGGAGGCGATCCAGCACAGCTCTGTCAGCACTTCCAACGGCGTGAGCTCCACGTCCAAGGCGGAGGCGGTGGCCACCTCGGTGCTCACGCAGATGGCGGACCAGAGCACGGAGCCCGTGCTGTCCCAGATCGTCCTGGCGCCTCCCGCCCAGGCCCAGCCGTCAGGCAGTTGATTAAAAACTTGCGTCAGTCGCATCGGTTCCTTAGATACGCATCTGTGACTTTAAAGGGAAACCAACAACAGACCAGTCTCCATCTAGGAGAAATTGTAGCTTAAAATTATTCATTTTTAAAAATCCAACTTAAATTTGGCTTTAACGATTGGCAGGTGGAGATGAGACGGAACACCCGTTCTAGTCTCTTTGCAAAAGACTTTTTTTTTTAAGTATTAGTTTTACTAGTTATTTTTTGTGCTTAATGTGTAAAGTGTGTGTACAGTACAATGTGGTTTATTTCATTTTTAATTTGGTATTATTTTAACAAACATTGGGGTGAATTACTGAAGGTCATCCCCAAGACTGTGATAGTAATATTATGTGACATTTTTATACCAAAGTTCTGCATAGTCCCTATTGACTTTGTAACGTTAGCAAGGTCATAAAGCACTAGGCAAGAGAAAGACAGTAACAGTAAATTTGCTTTTAGTCTTTTTGCCTTTTTGTTGTTTTGCACATTATGAGAGGAAGAACATTGGGAGAAAAACATTTGGTTTTTTTATGTATAGCATTTTGGTTGGCTTTTAACTGTTGGGGTTTTTAATTTGTTTAATAGGGCCAGTACAGTATATGAGATACAGTACTTATGCACATACCAATCCTAGATGAGGATCATTACTGAATAGATTTGATTTTGTTTTTAATTTTAAATGGATGTCAGGTGGGTTTTTTCCCCGCTCCAACACTTGATTCTGGTGGGAGGAGAGCTTTAATTCTCCAGTCAGAATAGATATCTATAACCACCCCTTGTTGCTAGGCTGAAACCAGTAAGCATATTGTAAAATACAGGGTTATCAAATATGGAATACTTAGTATTCCAGAGTAGGTTGATATTTTGTGGATTTTTGAGTCGCAGACTAAGGAGTTTACTCATGGTTTTGGATGCCAGAAAAGCCTAAAATCCTTCTTCAGACAACTCGACTTTTTTTTGTCATTGTCTTGTATTTGCAAGCTAACTTGTACTTAATTCTTGTGTAAGCACTGTCATCTTTTAGTAGCAAAAATTTTGATACCTTTCTTGTGGAAAAAAAAAAAAATCAGTATCTACCGTATCTTGGAAACAATGTAATTATAATGTGGTGTGTGTGGTGTGTGTGTGAGAATGGTTCAGTAGTTAATGCCAGCAGTCTTTTGCTTGAATGTTTAAAGATGCCTTCAATGTGATGCTGGCTGATAGGTGATTGCAGTTTTAAAATGTTATTTACTGTGCGAACTTGGATAACTAACATTCCATGATGTAGTTTGTTTCTGATGAGATGATTGTAGGTACACTTTTTCTCATTATCCAATCATCTGTAGGATATTGAGTTTTTTAAATGTGCCATTATCTATTTTGATTCTGTACTCATGTTCAAAATACAGTACAATATTTTACAATAGATTAAGTTGTTTTAAAAAAAGTAGATGTGTGCTTTCAGGTCGGAAAACTTTGTATAATAGCAAAAACAGATGCATAGTAGCAACTGGCAGTAAAGCAGGATTCCATTATGTATATAACAAAGATCTAATGCATTTATAATGGGTTGTGTAGTTCATTTGCTCTTCCTTCTCCACACTATACCATGCGTTTTTAAGTGTCAGTGCCATCAAATTTCTATTTGGTTCAGTTTTAAATCTAAAAATGTAATTGATCCACAGGAAAATATAATTTCTGCAATATATATACAACCATACTATAATGAAAACTGGACAAAGAAGTATCTAAGTCATATATGTATCATTGCAGGGCTTTAAGCATGAAAATGTTAGGGATTCTAAATATTTTGTATTTTAAAACTAAGAAAGTTGTGTTGATAACCTCATGTGTTTAAAAGTCTTACTTTCCCAGTTTCCAGATAAAAAGCTGTTACAGTTATTGAACGTTTCCAGGATGGTTAAATACCATGGACCTCTGGCGAGAAAGAAATGAATTGCAAAGGCACAAAATGTGAATTCTGCAGGAAAGCTCTACAGTCACTTTTCATTGTAGTTTTGGTGGACTAGGTGAGGCCTCATTGATTATACTATAATTTGCTCTCCTAAACACAAAGGCTTTTAAATCATATCAGTGGAATTTTTTTATAACAAAACTGTTGCGCTTGTAAAATAAGTCTACATAAGTGTATAGGAGATGTGTAAACAGTTAATGAATTTAACAGTGGGGCTGGAAAAAGAACCATTAAAATCTGTGTTCAGCAACTAGAGAAAAGGTATTAGCGTACTACCACGGATTCCGTTTTGAGACGTTGTCACACTACTTCTGTACTTGGCATTTTGGGTCTTTACATTTGACATGTTTCACAAACTGTACTGTTTTCTTTTATGTGCAGTTTGCATGAGTAAATCATCAAAGAGAATAAAATCTATCTTTAAGTTATGTTCCTATTTTAATGAAATTATAATTGTTCTAAAAGGCAGCACTGTCTTCAGACTTATTTCTTCATCCTTGCAATTATCAGTGTTTTTCTGGAAGTCATTACTGTAATGTCAAAGTAATGTTATGTAAATGAGAACAAGCACGTTTCTGTAGAAAATAAGGCAAGTACCACTGCTCTGCAGCTGAGCTCCAGCAGCTTCTGAGGAACAAGCCTTGTATCATTAGTTCCAGGAGCCCAAGGTAATCCACAGATAAATGAGTTCATAAACATAGCTTGGTGATTCCAGATGTTGTTCAGCCATTTTTGGTTGCCCTGAGTTCCACAGCATGAGCACTGAGTATAATCAGAATTTCCACCTAACTTTCAATTATTTTAATCTTATTTCAGTATACATGAAGCCAGAAATAACAGCTGTAATCAAATGAATGGCTGCAGTTGTGTTGCCAAAGGTTCAGAAAAAATCATGCCCTCACACCTGATGTTTAGAATAATAAAAATGGTTTGGGCTTTTTTATGGATGTTGGAAACATGCATGGAATGGCACATTCTGTTACCATTGAAAAAGCTTGTGCCAGAACCCCACTATGGAGGCTTTGGAGGAAACAAAAGGTGAAGTTGCTTGTGTGTGCATTTGTTCCATGTATGGACCAAATGAAATTGCACACCCAATATAAGAGAACGTGTCTGAGGCCTCCCTTACTTCACTGTGTTCTCCTTCTGACTATATGAGTTAAGCTTGTGTCTCCAAGGCAACAAAATGCTGTACAACAGGGTAACTCAGGGCAAAAGGGTGTGAGGGGTGGAGAACCAACCCACTTCTTCGTGTCTGTGCTGTAAAAAGACTCAGGTTTATATCTCAGCTATTCAGTCTAAGTAAGGGATTTTTTTCTGTTTACAGTGGTAAGAGAGGCTGGGCAGAGGAGGATATCACACTGAGAGAAGGAGATGACAGAAGTGTGGGATGAGCAGAGATTTCAGCTACCTGAATTACAGGAGTAATTTGCTTAGCAGCAGACACAAACATTTTAATTGGTCATCATAAATGATAATGAGAAAGCATAGTGAAATTAAGTGCATCCTAATAAAGTAAGGTATGTTAAATTGCACTGAAGGAAACTTCAGCAATGCTTCTTGACATGATTAATATACTCATGACAATGTGTCTAATGAAGGCTGTTTGCATTTATATGCTGCCTGTTGCTTCCCTCAGTAGAGACATAATTGGAGCTGTGCTCATTTACACTGCAGAACAGTGAGTGTAAGATGGGCTTGCAGTAAGTAGTCTTTACATTTGTTTTTAACCATTGTATCAAAAGTAACACAGGTATGTTTTATTTAACCGGTGTTGTGCAACGCTTTGTAGGATTGGTTTGGATGTTTCTATCAGGAGATTTTCCAAGTTTCATATTCTTCAATGGTAACTCTCCTTTTAATTTTAGGTTTTTATGTGACTCTTTTCCTTTCTTTTTTCCCCGCTTTATGTAGTGTAGGATCATGACCGTTTTTCTTTATTTTCTTCTTCTTCAAAATATTTTTGTGTGATGAGCCCTTGACAGTGCTTATATATATTCAATGTGGAATTCTTTCTTTTTTTCATATTGCTCCCTCCTTGATTGTGTTAACCCTCTGTAGCAGACTTCCATTTCTAGAAGTTAGAAGTCAAAATTGGAATTTCTGCACAATCCATACCTTGTCTTCAGCTAAAATAGATACAAGAAGCTTCCTGGGTGTGGGGTGAGTTATCACATGGCTCTCAGTAGAAAAAGAAGACACATAAAGTTGATCCAGTTTCTGTAATTACTGTATTTTAACCCTTGCTGAAAGTCTTTATCCCTCTTCTATTACCATTTTTTATAGTGATGTATACTGTTATAAGCACTTTATTCATCTTTGGGGGAAGAGGAGAGACAGGAGAGGAGGTTCTTTTTAGATAAACCACCTGTAACTTAATTTAATTGGGGATGAATTGTTAATCAGAAAAGTGTTATAAAATGATTATGCAAGGACAATTATTATTTTTAGTCCATAGGTAAAGAGACAGAAGCTTAAGCTGCACAGACTGACCAGAAATGATAACAAGCATGGAAGGTGCAGAACATTTGAAGCAAAGAGAAGTAGTCACGCTTCTAGGAACTCTTCTTTGGTTGTAGTACCAGCAGAGGAGGGTAGGGAGTGGGCAGTGTCTGTAACCACCTCGGGCAGCAGGGCCTGGTGATGCTCCAGTTTGCAACTGATGAGCTTAAAGGAGAGTACCCAGCCTTAGGGAGGTCTGCCAGTGCCGGGCTGGGATGAGCTTCAGGAATGAGGGCACTGCCAGGGAGAACTTCAGAGGAACAGCATCACAGGTAGCCAGGTTTTCTTCCCCTCACTCTTGCCTGTGGCTGTCTCCATACATCAAAGCACAGACATGAGCTATTACACCTCCATTGAGCACCATCTGTGCCCAGGTGGATGGAATGTGCTGAAAGCCAGTCTGGTGGCTGTGTTTAGCTACCTGAAAGACTAAAGTCACCTATTTTTTTCCTACTGCTTAAAATGTTCCTGTTCTTGTTTTGCTGCAAGCTAGTACTGGCATGGTCCATGAATAGTATTTCCTCCCCTTTAGCTGAAGCACTTGTTCTAGACCATTATGGGAGGCAAAAATACTGGCTTTGAGAAATTACTGGGCTGCTGCATTTTATTAACTGAATGATTGCAAAAAGCCCACTAATTTGCTTATGTTTAAAAAGAAAATGGGAGAATATATTTGTCCTACATCTGGGATTCTAATCAGGAGAAAAAGGAGATGAGCAAGGAGAAAATGAGCCCTCTGCCTTACCAGCAAACAAAATAAACTGCCTGAATAAACTGAGAAAATGAAACTGAGGGGGAAAACGTTTGCACCAAGAAGGTGCTGCATTTCACTGCTCAATTATAGAAGCCCTTTCCTCTGATACAAAGATGCGTTCTGTGAAGATCTGTAACTTCCAAATGTTTACAGTGATGCTGGGTATGTTTTGATCTCACTCGAGGTAAGTAGTATAAACATCCTGTTATTCATAATGCTGTGTTGAGAAAGATACTCTTAAAGGTGATACAATGTATAGTACAGTCATTCTGGCTGCCTGTAAAATGCCAAGAGACTTTATAGAAAACAAGCAAAAGGCTAATATTTCAGGCTTCTTGCTTTCTGTCCTTTCTCTCAGCAGAATTGCTGTAGAGGGCTAATGATTTTTGCTGAAAAAAACCCATAATCCTTGTAAATACCGAGGAGATGCTGTATATTTCACTGGATGACATTTTGAGCACTTGCTCATTTTGTTGACTAATTAATGACTCTTAAGCTATTAAGTTTACAATTTATGACTTGGATGATTTGTGTGAATATGTAAAAATATTTCTTTGTCCTCTACCTAACAATT
Organism: Notiomystis cincta; assembly: GCA_013398075.1. Lineage (NCBI taxonomy): Eukaryota > Metazoa > Chordata > Aves > Passeriformes > Notiomystidae > Notiomystis > Notiomystis cincta. The sequence goes on along the minus strand of VZRX01015408.1, from coordinate 127,817 downwards.
TACCCAAACTTTTTAGAGTCCTGATTCTAATGGGACTTTACTCTTCTCCAAGTTATGCAGCACTCTCTTGAATGCTGTGTAGGAAGGTTGCTGGCTGTAGAGCCTTGAGCTCTGTTCCCAGTCACCATACAACTGGAATGCTGTTTCTGAGTTGACAGCAGAGTTGTATTTGTCACATATGGCTCAGCATGGGCTTCTTGGCATGGAAACACATTATACTGACTTGGAGGCTTCCCTTGTATTGTAAGTACCAGTTTGTTGTATAAATTCTGTACTTTTCCTTGTTACAAAGGTCTGGCAAAGTCCTCTTGTTTCAAGAAAGAAACTTGCGATCTTTACCCACTCTTGTAATTTCATGTCTGCTTTAGGTTTTATCGTTGTTTTCACATACTGGATAGGGGCACACAGCCCACCCTCATGGAACTGCACTTTACAATGTGCCAGGCACTCAGGCATGTTCCCAAGGTGCATAAATCCCACAGGTCTTGTCTACTGAAGAAAATGTCACCCCTTTGTCAGAGTTAGATTGCTACAAACTTTCACAGATCAAAAACTTTCAGTTTGACATGTCTACTGATTTATTCTAGTCCAGTGTATATTGCTGGAGAATAGTATTAAGCTAAATTTAAACTTTAAAAAGTGCAGGTATAGAATTACTAAAACTATATAAAGCCGTTTAAGTTGTTGCAGCACATTAATTCTTAAAATATTTGACTTAAAGCTGCTTTTCTATATTAACAACTTCAAAGAAGCTAGTGCCTGTTTTATGAAGAGGTGAGGATTAATTTTACCCTAGTGAAGTAAGGTTCCTTCTGTAATGAGTCTTTTCCAACCAAGTATGAGAGCAGGATCTGATTTAGCCACTGTTAATGACCCATCAATGCTTCTGTCAGTAAGCATAATTTAGTCAAAGAAAATATGAGCAGTGCACAGACGTGCTGTGTGTCATCATGTACAGTCTCCTGTTTTGCTACAGAGTAAGGGAAATACTGCTTGGTTCAATCTGACACTGAGAGGCTTAAAGATGCCAAACAATGTCGCGTTCAACAATGCCACCTACATGTCTCCTCACGTTGTGGCCAGCAGAGCTTCATTGCACCTCTGGGTATGAGAAGTTGTACCCTGCAGAGATTAAAAATGTGTATCATCACAGCTTGCACAAGCTGAAACTAAAATGAACCACAGACAAATATAATATTAATAAGTGAATATCATTAAATTATTATTTCATAATAAGAAAATTGTAACAGCTCTCTTCCTGAATGGAAACTCTTTTTTATACTCCAATCTATGTTAAGGGTTTATCCAAAAATAACACAGGAAATACTGTATATAGTTACTGGAGCAAGGCATTTCTGGCAGGTTTCCATGGCATGCTCAAAGTCTGACCTGGCCTACATTTGTCTTTCATTTAAGTGTGGAAGAGATTTTTGGTAAGTGCTGACAACAGCTCAAACCCCTACCTACTGAGTGGAGGGTTGAAGAGTCACAAGCTATAGTTAAATAAACAGGATTTATCAATCTGCAAATGAAATGTATTCTGTTAGTAATGTTTATACAAGACAATGGATAATAAATTATTAACCAAATGAGGTAAGTAATTCCATTTTGTACTGTTTTCTGCTGTGTGTAACAATCCCAAACCTTTGAGTTTCTAATTTCTCAGGAACAAAATGCCATCTAGTGGTAACTACTGGATATTTTGAGTAAATACATTTTTTATATTGCCATCAAGTTTTCATATTTTTTCCCCCTGGTATTCTACACTTTACCAGACATTAAGGTCTTGAGAGAAGAAGATAAAGAGTTTGAGGGAAGGTACAGTCTTCCCAGGCTGGCTCAGCAGTGGCAGGGACACCACTCTGCCCAGAAAGAGAGCTCTCTTTCTGCCTCTGCAGCTGGCCTAAGGCAGGTCAGGGAGGTTTCTCCTGCCAAGGTTGGATAAAATTTCATACCTAGTTGGTAGGCCACACCTTACTGTTACTTGATACTAAAATACAATTTGGCCATTGCCATATGAAAAGAGCTGAAAGCCACCTCTGCTTCACTGACTGCTCATCTGTCTCTCCTGCTAGGAGGCTTTTCCTTCTGGGTCATCATTCTCCAAGGAGCTAAGGGTAAGCCACCCCTTCTGCTCTTCTAATGAACTACCAGAGAATGGTCTAAGCTTCTCTATGGCATAGTTTGCTTGCTTGACTTCTCAGAGCAGAATATAAACTCTAAAAAAAAATGACAGAACTAAAGTTTGGCTTTTAGAATAGACTCCTGAAAAAGTAATTGCCATAAACTGGCTTTTAGAGTTGAATAACACTTTATTTGTACAGCAAGAATAAATAGTAAAAATAAAACCTTATGATTCTATTTAAATATATTCATAAATGTAAATGGGGCATAGGAGGCTGCATGTGGTATGAGCCCACTGATGGAGACAGTCTGGCTTTATACATGGAGCCCACTGAGGAGAGCTCTGCAGCGTCTCATCTTCCCATGGGTTTGCATTTCATTGAGACAGGGGTTGTGCTGTCGCTCATGGGTCTGCTTTTCCATGCAGTGTCTGAATTCCTCCATCTGCTGGTCCATGTTGCCCTATTCCATTGCAGGATGCTGGCAGCAGCAGTTGCCAGGGCTGTGATCAGACTGAGGGGCTCTGAGATTTGCTCTGCAGGCTGGGGCAGAAATCTGATGTGTCCCACTGATGTCACTGTCAAAGGCTATGAAGCTGGCATGACACTGGTGGGCTGGGAAGGAGTTTGTGGATGGTAAAGAAATCCTTTACCTTGGCTCTTGTTTTGTGTGGTATTTGAAGTAAACTGCAACAGACTAAAGAGTCTGATTAACAGGGGCCCCCACAGCACAGGTCATCAGAGGGGTCACCTGGGAGTTTGGGCTGCTGTGAGCCACTGCTGTTGCTGTGATGCAGCACTCCTGCACTCAGCTGTCCCTCCAGAGTGCTGCTGGTTATTTTCTGACACTGGCATTGGCCAGCAGCCAGTGCAGCTGCAGAGGAAGAGGAGGGAGCAGAAACAGGACTGCAGCAGCGCTGGTTTAGGTGGGACTAAACTGTCATGGAAGCACATTTAGGTAGGCAGAACAAGAAGAGTTTGGGGAGCACTGGCAAATGCAGTCTGAAAAGCACCAAGAAATCTGTCTTGTTTGTCCTTGCTAAAAATAGATGAGGAAATCCCTAGATCTGGGACAATTTCTTAAAGCTGAAATAGTGGCTTTCTCTGAGCAACAACTGCAGTCTTGCAGCTGTTGCAGCTGCATTTGCCCTTCTCTCTCAAGTTTTCAGAGCAGCAGGATGCTTTACAGAGGTTATGACTCTCCACAGTCATGGAAGGCATTCTGTTGTGCACACAGTAAAGAAATCTTAAGAGCAAGTAGCCCTGTGATCAAACCTTGAAGCAAAGGAGAAAGAATAGGGAAAACAACTGCTCAGTAATGATCCACCTGAACTTTGCATCTATGTTTTTGAAGCTCTTTAGCTACATACAAAAATGAGAGAAGTAGAATATAGTGCCTGCATAATGTTTTTCATTCCTTCAAAGAACTGGGCAGAATGCAGGTGATGTTGCTTCCAGTGTTTTTGTGGGGGTTTTTTGTCTTTATATGGCTAATGCCTTACATGCTGTAAGGAGGAAATTATTTTAATGCTGTATAACATAATCTGGATTACTGCTTTTGATTTGAGCACTTGGACAATAAACTAATTGGATTTTTTTGGCCCTTGGTACCCTAAACCAGTTTAAGACACATTTGTCCTGAAAATGCATCCATGTGGGAGCAGAAAGGAGAGCAGTTTTCCTGTGGGAGGCCCAAGAAGCTGTTTTTGGACAACAAGCAGCAAAGTTGCAGTTGAAACGTCGCTGCAATGCCCACAGAAATGGTGAGGGCCTGGGTCCCCCTGCTCCTGCAGAACTGCACAGGGTTTGCCAAAGAGCTTTGCTTGGTTGTGTCTTTTCAAAACTTATTTTCTTGACTTACTGGCCTTTAAGGAAAAAAGAAAAAAAACAAAACCAACCCTCTTTGGAAAGTGCTTCTCTTATCAGTGACTTGTTGGTGCAGATAAACTCTGAATTCTGAAGTCATTGTGTTTGCATTGAAAGCATTGGTATCATAGCTCTGTAGAAAACCACTAGAAACTGAGTGTTGTAGGGATTAAACCAGGAATTAGTTTCCTGCATATCTGTTTGATTGAGGATTGCATGACTTTACAATTGAACACAAGGTTGAATGCCAGATCTGAGCTTGGTGTGGTGATGTGCAAGTCAGGTTGCAAGATCAGTTCTCTCTGATTTTGTTTAAAATAAAACATCTCCTTGCACAGCTGAAAAGTTGCCAAGTCTTAGTCTAATTTAGTTTTGATTTGCTAAGGGGCTTTCCATATGTCTTGGTTAACAATAAGCAAAACGTGCACCACTGTGGGATGTAACTATTTATTATTAAAGAAAGAGGAAATAATGCTTTTTCCTCCCTTCCTTCTTTCCTCCTCCCCCAGAAAAAAACAGTGACATCAGGTACAGAAAAGAGAAATTTCTTTCTGTGTGGGTCACGTAGTAAAATGCATTTTGGCACAGTTAAAAGGGCTCAGAAGGAATCAGGTAATTTTCTTCTTTCATAAGGACTCTTAATGTTGTAAACTTACAGTTCACTAAAACTACTGTGATATTGGCAGATAAATTAATGAATAGTGAAAAATCTCAAATCCTAATTAAATCCCACTATTACTTCCAGGACTGGTTTATCTCCTCTCCAGGAATACTTGATTTGAACAGCTTGTTTAACAGGAAGAGCTATTGATCCCTTCAATAACACTTTAGAATCATTAAGAGGAAAAACTTTAATCTCCTTCAGCTCTTTGAAGTTGCTTTGGTTTATGTCATCTCTCTGCAATCCTGAAGAGCTAATGATGTTCTTGAAGGATATTTCCAACATTATTCTCTCCTGCTTTTTGTGCCCTGCTGCCATTCCCTGCCCTGATCACAGGGCAGCTGTGCAGTAAAGCAGGAAGGTACCAGTAGTGCATGTGCTGCCTGCTCGGTTTGGAAGGTTTTATATTCTCTTTCAGAAGTCCTCCTGGTGGAAGTAAACACATGTATCAGAGACTTTTTGAACTTCAGATTAGCTTTCCTGTGTTTCTGCTATCTGAACATTTTTAAGCTTGGACTTAGAAGCACCTTCAAGTCATTAATTTCATTCTACAAAACCCTCGATAGCTTGATTGCATAAGTCTATACAGGAAATTCTCAGAATGTTTCTACACTTCATTTCTTTTTTATTTTTCTTAACTGCTATATAAAACTCAACTTCAAATCTGATGCAGTTTGCCTTACCAGGGCCTGCACACCCTTATCCATGTAAAGTGCATTACTGAGCCTTAAAATACCCTTAAATGTTTCTTGTGATCTAAATCTTGGACGTTATCTCCAGGAACCCTAAGTATTCTAGAAGGTCCAGTTCTCTCTGAGAAGCAACTTGCATGAGATGGATAATACCCTCATTGAAAACATTGCTTTTGACTGGCTTCAGTAACACATGCATTGGCTTCTCTAAGAATGTAGAAATTACTTTGAGGGACCGAAATCAGAAAATGGAAATAACTACACCAAGAGTTGTTCTAAACAGCACTTCAGAACTGCTGAATTATTACAAGAAGGTTCAATTTCTTTAGAAATTCCTCAAATCCATCCAGGGGATCTAGAAGTGGGTCCAGTAGTTCTGGAAGCCTCACCTGACTGGATGCAGAGCCACTGTCAGTTCTGTGGCACAGCTTATGGCTCCAAGCAGGAGATCACCACACAGGGTTAAAGACATTTTGAAAGATGGGACTAGAAGTATCTTGCAGAGTTTTATAGTTTTTGATGGCTAGCTTGTTCTTGGTTTTTAGTGTTTATGGGTGAAATTAGAGTCGTAACAGTTTATTCCTAAGACTGTTTTGCCAGTGGCTTGCCTTCTGTTTTTTAGCTTGCAATTACCAGGGGTTTTGTTCCAAATACATACAAGCACTACTTCAATGAATGCTTAGTATGAATTTCTAAGCATGGAATAAAACCAAATATTATGAAAGTTAAATAGAAGGTATAAGCTGCATTTTACAGCCAGTATAAACACACTGGGGTGTTTTATAGCCATCAGTATTATCTCCTTTGACACTTGAGGCTTGTCCCTAGGAGACAGAAAGCAGAAACTTCCTGGAATTTCTTTAATTAGCCTGTTCATTTCACTTAATAAAACAAGAAATCAAAACCATATTGTGTTTCTTAACAGGACTCCTAGAAAATGTAACTGAGAGTATGTAGCTGTTATATCTGAGCACTTTTGAAATTTCCTAGTATTTTAATAATTTCGTTACTAGCTGATTTCACATTAGAAATCTTTGCTTGTGGGATATACCAGTAAGTGTGCACATGAGCAATAAGAAAGCTCATAAACAGTCTGGTGTTAAAGTGCATACAGAGAGGCTGCAAATGGAAAAAAAAAAAAAAAAAAAAAAAAAAAACAACAAAA
>VZRX01015408.1:51323-121300 GCA_013398075.1 Notiomystis cincta | reverse complement strand
GAAAAAAGAAGGCGTGAAATGGAAAAAAAAAAAAAAAAAAAAAAAACAAACACCAAAAATGCAATTATAAATAATTCTGATATTGTTAGCTCTAAACATCACCTGGAACCTGCTGCTATAGAAATGCTGTGCACGTCAGCATCAAAGTTGAAGATCACATGATTTTGCCAAGATATATGGGTAGCATAAACCATATCCTGTGCACAGTACCAGTTCATGGTGTAATTCTCACCACATTTATGCACATCTTGGAAATCCTATTAACCAGATTCATGATGCAAAATTCCTTAAGAATTCTTTCATGAGGGACTTTGTTCAGGAAATGTAGGCAAAGGAGCTTTTTTCTTTTGATGCAGTTCCATTCAAAAATGGAATAACATTTTTTTCTCGTAACATCAGTCTAAACACAGCACATTCTTTAGATTTTGAGTAAACAGCATTCATTTACTTTTAAAATTAAGACTGTGCTCATGTGCTCTTCCCTTTATATCTTATGGCATTCACTTCTACTGTAAGCAGAAAATGTTGTCATTGTCCCCTATTTCCATCAAACATTTTTTCATGACCCAGAGAGCCAAAAGCAGGTGTGTTAAGCCCATTTTTCATTTCACTGATGTACCCCACCCACTGTGTACCAAACTGCTCTAAGTTGTTATGGGACATAGTGCAAGTCCTATGCATCAGGATAGGATACCAAATGTGAGTGTCTAATGTGGTAGTTGTGATTTTGTGTTTTAAAACAGGAGCTGTGGTGGATATCTCGCTTTCTTTAGCAATGATCATAAAATTCAAGATGCAAGTTCCTCCTAATAAGTGTTATTTTGCTAGTCTGTACACTCTAGATAAAAGAAAAAAAAAACTACCTCCAAAATCTACCGACTAGCACAGCTCCTGGTAAAACACAGATTATGCCTGATTTGCAAAGGTTGTTCACAGCTGCAGCAGTTGATGCAGGATTCTCTCTCCCTCTGTGCCTGTAACAGTGTTTGGTAATATTTGGTTTAAATGACTTTGCCATTAATGATGAACAACAGCAGCATCCAAAGACAGGCTCAAATGACAGTTCCCTCATCAAAGGGAAAAAGGTTATCCAAAATGCTGGCAATGTGCAGTGGCAGTTCTGGGTTTGGTGATAGGCTTGATGTTATGTTCAAATAGCTGTCATCTATGTAAGCATTAATTATAACTAGCAAGCTTGGTGGTCAGCCTTCAAACTTTTTATTGATGATTTTTAAATTAGGTAAAATAATTGAATTTATCTTACTGAACAAGAGGTAGAAATCTGCCTTGCTGTTTTCCAAGGAGTAAATGTTCCATCACAAATACTGTGAACTCCAAACGTGCTCAGTAAGGCAGCCCTTGGCCACTTCTCTGCCTGCCCCAAAAACTCACAGCAATTACACATTAAAAGTTAAATTAAATTCTGCACATGAAATGAAGGCTGCTACAAATGCTGTTTTCCTGCTGTCAGGGGGATCTGTAGCAGGAAGACACTGACTGTGATAAGATGCTACCCCTATTCATCAGGTAACATCTCACCATGTCTTCACTTTTACTGCTTCCATTAATGCAGGACAGATTTAATTTATGGTGGGTTGGGTTTTTTTTTCCCTTCACACAACATTGTATTTACTAGCTGGGAACCTGTTTTTACAGTTGTGTATAAATCTTTAAAAATGTCAGTGATTAATTTTAAAATCCCATTCATCACTATATGATTAGTGAATTAGTTAAGGTTTGAAGAATAAATGTCAAGTAATTAGAAGCAATTTTGTACCAGACTCTCAGACAAGGTGATGGATCACAGAAAAGCCACTGGAAAATGGGCCACTGGTCCCATGGTGCTCAGCACCCAGAGAGAGACAGCAAAAGGAGAGGGGCCAAAATAAAAAACCCTAAACACTAGAAATCAACCCCAAATCCCAGTGATGAAATTTTACATGAATAATGAAGCTGTAGTAACGGACTGAAGTTTCTAAAGAACTTTGAGAGATGAGGCAAGAAACCTCTGAAGGACAATGAGAAGGCCAAAAAATAGCATGTTACACGTGTATTTCTGGTCTGGATCCTTTATTCTTGAGGTACTCTTTGCAAATACACCCACAAATATTCCTACCAGGTGGCCAATACAATGGCACCTTTGCTACACAATGTGATGCTCACAAGCCAGTTCTGCAAGGGAGGGCTTTTCAAAAGCTGAAGACCCAGGGGAACAAAACACCAAGCCCATCCTTGGTGCCATTTAAACCAAGGTCGTGCTCACCGAGGTTCTCCTTCGTGCTGTCCGCTGCGAGAGGGCAAACCCGTGAGCTGGGGAGTGTCGTTAGGCACAGCCCCTCTGGCTGAGCAGGGCCAGGTGGGAGCCTGTGCCGAGCATCCCCCTCTCCTCCCTGGCTCCCTGTGCACGGGAAGCTCCAGCTCTTTTCTAATGAAATTCCCAGAGTTGTAGTTAAATCATTGTTATCGCTTGTGCATAAGATGTGCTGGCTTGATAAGGCATTATGTAATTATAAAATAATGTTGTTATTAAACAGAAATCTCCATGCGGATTTCAGGTCCATTCAAAAGCAGGATGTGGCGGCAGGGACCTTTGCCTAGTGAATTTCAGGGTAATGTTTTGTCTGCTTTGCACCCTTGATTTCTTCCCGCTGAGAGGAGGCTGTCAGCCCTGTGAGAGCCAGGGCTGCCGTGGGTAAGATGGTACATGCTGTGTACAGGCACACTCTGCGCTGGCCACATCACTTCGAAACACGAGATGAGCCCGAGGGTGCAGTCCCTCCAAAAGCTGCTGCTGTCCCCGGAAGGCTGCTGGAGCCAGGCTCAAAACGTCCTCCTAAGCCAAGCAAAGAATCTGGTCAGAAATAAGGGCTGAGCTCTGTTTTGAAAACTGGCCAGCTACTCTTCCAGGCACAGTAAAATACAGCTCCAGGAACTAGCTGTGAAATGACCAACACGCTTCCCTAGGTTTTAGCAATAACTGCACTAATGGCAAGGGCATTATTAGACAATTGAAGTGGCTAATCAAATCACTCAGGCTGATCTTAACTGCAGTATTGATACTGCCTATTAGGAAAAATAGTTTTACACGCTGAACAGGAAAGCATGTTTAATGTAAACATGCAGTTGAATAGTTAGCAAAAAAAGATTTGGGAGTAGTGGAAGAAGTAAAAGCTGACCATTTAATTGAAGGAAGTTGGAATGAAAGCTTGGGATTTAATTCCAGGAAGTATAAGGGGAAAAAAATCTGAAGATCCAACTTATTTCCAAAAAGCCAAGGAAAACAGTCCGTGCACACAAAGGTCAAATCGTGTAGGTAGAATTGCAAAGATTTTTTGCATTGCTTTTTTCAAACCAGTTTTCATCTGTTTTTAACCTTCTTTCAGCCCTGCAATTAAAATATAATTTCTTGGTAGCCCATCTGCTCAGTAAACTTTTGCAGTTTATATGTGCAAAATGAAAATGTTTTGTGAAATCAGGTCCATCACCCTAGAATGTATTTAGGAAGGAATAAAAAGAAAGAAACAATCACTCTTGCACTTATTTTTTTAACTTTGCATACTAAGTATATCAACATAAAAACCTATGTTTTGAAATATCTGACAGACATAACAAATGCCATGTTTTTGTCTCAAAGAATTTTTAGAGATGTTGAAAACTCCCCACGATCTTTTCCTTTGGTTCACTACAACAAAGATTAGGCAGAATTTTGGGCATGAAAACCTTAGTGTAGCTAACTGCCTACACCACCTACTTTTCAGACAGACCTCTATGCTTTAGTTGCCTCGTAGAAGGGAAGGTGTTTTAGTCGCTTGCTGACCCTGAGCTGCATTCACAGACCTGGAACCATTAATTGCAGCCTATGTACATGCTTTTCTTGCTCTCTTTGCCAAAAGTTTTCCCTTGAAGGCAGGCTCCCCACCGCACACCCGCCAGCACAGTGCCTCGGGAGAAGGTGGGACAGGCTCCACGACGTGCCTGAAAACACCCGCAAAGGGCAAAGCGCTCTTTTCCCGGCTGAGGACTCGGAAGCCTCTGCTGAAGGCGTGGATTCCCCCCGCTGTAGCGGAGTGAAGTTGCGTGGGTCGCGCTGAGCTGGGTTTGAATTCTCAGCGCGCCCAGCCCGCGCCTGAGGGGAGCGGCGGTGGCTGCGGGCGGGGAGCTGCTGGTGCCCGGGAGACACGGGGGCTGCTCGCCAACTTCTCCGTAAGTGTCTGCTTTCGGCTTAACATGCGGACTGCACAAGCGAGGTACAGCGGGAACCGCGTTGTCTTTTCAACTACGTGCTTTTAGCGCTGGAATTTACAGTCCTGGACAGCGAAAAGCGATGACAGCTGGGCTGGCTGAAATTTCTCGCGCGAAATATTTTGAGGTGAAATCTGTGGGTTTGCTCTCTTCATGCTTGCTGGCATATAAGCGGAAATTTTCAGCTCGCTTTAAAAAGAGTGATGTTTTTCACAGGACCGATGGCTCTTCTGCCGGACCAGGCAGGCGCAGCCCCGTCACGGCCGAGGAGGCACCGGTCGGGGGAGCGGTGCTTTGCACAGGGCATCCTCCCCTCAGAGGAGCAGCGGGACGGCCGCGGCGGTGCCCGAGGGGGAGGCGGAGCGGCGTGCGGGGATGGGCCGGGGCAGCGGCCGGCGGGCCCGCGGGAGGGGACGCGCCTCCCNTGGGCGCCGCCCCGCAGCGCCGGGCCCGGGGCTGCGGGAATAACGCCCGGCGGGGGCTCGGCTGCCACGGGCAGGGAAAAGTTCGGGTGCCTCGGGAAGCCCCGGCAGCCGAGGGGCTGCGCGGCGGAGCCACGGGCTGGCAGGGGGGGACCCCGGGAGCGTCGGGGCACACGGGGCGCAGCTGTCCCCGTTGAGCCGGTGCCTCAGGTCCAGGAAAGGAGGCTTTGGAGTGCTGCTCTGTCCCTGCTCCACAGCCTGGGACGGCTTGAGAAAAGTCTAGTTTAAACTGTTGAACGTGTGGGTTCTCCTAAGTAACGCTATTGAATTAGGCTTGCTTGTGCTTAACATGCGCAATTTAACAGTGGGCAAACAAAACAAAAGTCTTCAAATTGTGTCTGGCACCATTAGGTAAATGCAGCAATGCAAAGGAAAGCAGGAATTAGTATAACCGAGGTGAATACAGAGTTAACAGGATAATCGGGATACCCTTTCTTGAAAGAAGCTCGTGCACCACAAGTGAACTCTAGTGAATAGGTTTCAGTGAGGATGCGAAGTCTGTTCTTAGTGTTTAGACTGTGGATTTTATTTCATATGTAAACAAATGGCTTGCTTTCATTCATCTCCTAATTCTTGGACTGGTACAATTTCTTAAAAGCATAAAAAGTTTTTTGAGTTTTCTTAAAACTTGACACCTGCTATATTATTGTGGCATATCAAGCCCCATCTGAAAACAAGTTTAGCACGTGTGGCAAGATAGCTCTCTGCAAATAAAATCTATGCTGTATTGTCTTTAGCTACAGTGCTGTCTCCCATATTTATATTTCCTATTGGAGTTTTTCAGGATGCAGAAGGTTCATAGGTCACAATAAACTGTCTCTGTCATTATATGCCTGATCTTGTCACTGAATTCAGGGGACTTCAGGAGGTACAGGTTGGAGGGCCCTGCAGCTTGTCAGGTGCAGGGTGAAGATCAAGCTCTTTAACTTAGCAGTGAAAGTCAACACAGAGATCAAATGGCAGATTGTGTGTTTTAAAATAACCACTCTGCATGTTACATTGTATCATTTTAACTTAGAATGTTAGAAAATATGTCGTTTGTTACACTGGCACTGGAAGTAAATATTGTAGTTTTCTCTAGCAGAAAAAAAATCTAGGCTGAAATATACACATTCTCCATGCTGAGTGTCATGATCTTTGTCTCCAAAAATTAAGAATATTTTAATTTTAGCTTTTAATGGAAGTGGCATTCCTATATCAGGTACCTTGTTTTTTAAAGTTATGTGATTCTTTTCTAATTTGATTTCTAGTTTGATCGACTGCATGACATATTCTATTAATACAAATTTGCATTACAAAGTAACCTGATGGTTTTGTGTGTTATCATGTCTGTTGTTACAGTAAATGACATTGATACATGTAAAAGATAATGAGTCAAGAGAAGATAGATTGGGGTGCTCTGCTGTGTCTGTCTAGTTTTTAAACATTATCTTGCTGAGGGTAAAACCTCAGGTTGCACCCTTTTAAGAAAACAAAAAGTGACAATAAAACAATGCAACAAATATGGCTCATGAGAGTCAACAAATGAATGTGGTGCCTTTCACAAATATAAAAGCTTTCGAGTATGTCTTAAACTGTGAATGCAAGAGTGTGAGTTGTGTAAATGCAGAAATGTGTGTGAGTGCAGTATGTTTGCAGATGTGGTTGTGATTAATTTTTGGTTGAGCTAGCACAGCTTACTGTGTTGCCGTGAGTCCTCTGAGCTGAGGTAGCCTGCCACACTTTGTCTCAGCACATAACAAAGACACACTACAACATGCTTGCTTTGAGCTCAGGAACTGTGTTCAGCCTTTATTTTGGATGTTGGCTGCTGGTGGATAGTTGCATTTTCAGTTACTGCACTAGAGCTGACCCATAGTAAATCATTAAAAATATAACCCACAGAAAAGTGGGGTTTTGTTTGTTCCAGCATAACCCCCTACCAAAGCAATGTCAGCAAATCTGAGGAAAGGCAAAATAGATGTCTGAATTAATGTATCTGTTTTAAGGCATTAAGCAGCTGTAATTGTACTATTTTAAATTCACATCTATCTTGTACTGGTAAAATTGTCCTGAGCAAACAGGTCTCAGGAGAGTGGTTTCTTTGGTTCTGCTCATTTGCAGAACAAAATCGAGGCTCAATATTGCAGTTTTATTTTCCCTAGCCCATAGTGATATAACACACTGAATCCAACTTCACCATTCTCAGTTTGCTTCTAATAAGTTGTGCTCCAAAAGCATGTAAAATTTGAGATAAATTGCCATGTCAGTTTGCTGGGGGAGAAAATTCACCAAGCTTCCTGGGTCCCTTTCAGTCAGTGTGTACTTGTATGAGCACAGCAAGGGAGAGGAGAGGGTTGGGAAATGTCATAATGTGCTTTCCCCACGCTCTTGGGAGTGTTTTATGGCTCTTTTGGTGCAGAGTCCAAAGACTCTCCTAGAAGGGGGCAGGTGTAGAGCCCAGGCTGACATTGTTGCAGGATCCTGCGCTTATTGGGCAGTTGAAAGTCAGGTTTTGTTGAAGGGTGCCCTTTGCCATTGTCCTCAGAGCAGCCCCACATTGCCACAGGAGAACTGTCTGAGGTTCACACCTTTGAGGTGGCAGCTTGAGACTCTTGGGAGAGTTGGTTGTGAGAAGAGTTCCTAGCATTAACAGCGTGTATTAACAATGTTTTTCTGCTACAAACAAGGCTGTTACCCTTAGGCTTTGTGTGGCTCCTGACTTACCCCTTTTCAGTTACAGCTTATTGGCAAGGTTATGATGCAACAATAAAGTACAAGGGAGGAAAACATTAAGAGTCTTCACTTTACCAGTTTTAGTTATTTTGACATTCTTTTCTTCATCTTGTCATTGTCTGTCAGTCATGACCTTCCAAGATATCCTGTGCTGACAGCTGGCTGTATGGAAGATAGACAGGGGGCTGCCCATGTTCCCCTGGTGCAGTGGTACAGATGATGAGTCTGTTTGTGGTGTGGGTTATGGGGAAGAGGAGTTCAGCTGCTCCACAGATGGGAAGAGGAAGAGCAGCCCCTGTTGGAATTAGGCAGCAATGGGAGAGCCTGGAAGCTGTTAGCAGGAAAGATACCTCTGTTACCTCAGTCATGCTGGCTCCTTCAGGCAAATGTGTCATCCCAGCAGGGTTCATGGTTACAGAGAGTTAACACTCACAGACATGTGGTGTGACTTTGGCTTATCCAGGGCCAGAACTTGGGCTGCATGATCCTTTTGGGACCCTTCCAACTCGGGATGTTCAGTGACTGTGTGATAAAGAACCAGCTGCAGAAATAGCCCGTTGTGACCATAGGTGGTCACCCGTATGTGCCGTGCCTCTCCATGGTACCAGCCAAAGTAGGGTTTCACCAGTACAGTCAGTTTGTGTTCCAGTGGCCAAGAACTGGGAATGCAAGTTTGATCTAACAGTGCAAAGCAGGTCCTGCACAAGGACTGCATCAGCAAAAGACCAGAAGACAGTCAGTTTCTCTGAGAAATGGAAAAAAAAGCTCTCTGATCTTTTGTTTGTTGCAAATAACAGATGCAATAGGTTTCATATCCATGTGAATTGCTTATTAAGAGTTGGTGGGGGTTTTAAAAACATCTTAGCCCACACAAAGTGCACATTTTCAGATGCAGTTGTGTAAATGTGTAGAACTTGAGCAGATGTCCAGTTCTAGTGCTGGTTTTCCTCCTACAGCACAGTAGTGCTGCATCACAGAAGGTTGTGGTGATTACAGGTGCAGCCTCCTCTTTCTCTCTGACTGTTCCTTCCTGCCTGATGCAGCAGCTGGAATGGTGTGTAAGCCAGTGTCCTTCTCTGCCATCTCAGCACGAAGTCCAGTGGCTGCATGCCCAGCCTTCGGGGAGCTGGGCTGAAGCCACTTGCCTGGTTTAGCAGAGGAATACCCACCAGTCCTGCTGTGCTGAATCCCTGCAGGGTAGCAGCTTCCTAGTGACAGGAAGAGCAATCAGTCACATTTCTATGGCTGGGCTTCCTAAAGCCATCTGTTAATACCCTAAGATGTGAGACTGCACAGCGACACGGCTGAGGTGTGCGCTGCCATTCCACTCGGATGATTCAACTATTGGAAAGATAACAAACAATGTAGAGGGAAAAGGAGGGGAAGTATTAAGTTATCCCACTGTTTGCTTGTGTCTTTGAATATCCTGAAAAGTGTTTAAAGAAAGTCAACATTGTACTTTGAAAGAAAAATAGTTCTGTTACGTTTAATGCTTGTGAGTTGTCCTTGTCTTTTATGAATTCCCTTCCTGTTCATTTATTTGCTCATCAACTCTCTTATATGAACAAAGGAAGACATTTCAAAGCAGCCAGGGGAGATCTTCATGGGCATATTTGTCATTAGTTATTCATACTCTTGCCTTCTTGCTCAGAGCCTGCCAATGGATGAAAACTCATCCCTGAGCACTGGTGGTTAAGAAATGAGAAGTGAAGTAATTCTCTTTTAATCTTCGAAGTGCTTGCACTCTGATGAGTGGCTACAGATGAATGGGATTAGAGACGGAGCTGTAGTCAGCATGACAGATATGATTATGTAAGGAGATGATGAACAAGGGTAGTTTTTAGAGAAATCTATAGGGAAAATGTCAGAATAAAAGAAACAAGCAGTACACTGCTACAGGCAGAAGGGGCAGGGAAAGTAGCCAATGATGCCTCCGTTTCAGGTGTCCATACATTTCTGAAAGAGCACATAAATATTAATTTGCACACTTAACAGAATTGCTTCCACAGCTGTGAGTCTGATGTCATACTGCACAGAATTAATTTTCTATGACTATTTACTACTATGGGTATGAAGTGAACCTTTTGAAATAAGTTCTCCCATACTTGAAATACTAATTAGCAAATTACTATTTCAAGTTCTATGCATCTGTGATTACTGTTCTCCATGCAGACTGTGCTTACTGACTCATGGCTGCTTCAAAAGGTAGAGTATGCTTATGTTGGTTCAAGCACATATTTTCTAATGTGCCAGTCTTAAAGAAATTTAAATAAATTTTAGTTTGCTTGGGAAAAGGTGCTACATTTTGAAGTGCTTGGTTAGCACAGGTATATAGAAAGTAAATATTCCCCTAAAAATGGTTCACAACACACTGCAGATTGTAGGATAGGAAATACTCAAAAATTAACCTGCTTATTTCTTGTGTTGTGTGCAGAGCCTTCTAAAAACAGGAAATAAACAGATCACCTACAATTCAAGTTCTTCTCTGTATTTGTGTATGTGGCTATGCTTAAAACTTTTGGCTACCTGTGATAGTAAAGTTTACTGACAGCCCCTTAACTGAAGAGTCCAGTTGTACCAGAAAAGTGTTCTCTGAATATGTTCCTTAACTGAAGTAGGTAATGGAAGCTTGTCCATGGAATTGGGACATTTATAGTAGGATTTTGTCACTACAGGGAACATAAAGGTAGGATGCTAGAGGAACAGTACCTATCATGGATGCTTCTAGGCCCAAAAAAAGAAGTGTAGAGAAGTTTGAGAATTTTCAAGAGCAACAAAGTGAATACATATCCTATGTGGCACTGCCTGTGCTAGATCTTTTTCACCAGAAAAGCAGTGAATTCAAAGTGATCTTTTTAACCTGGTTGCAATAGATACTCTTGAAGTGGTTAGCCCTTGCTTAAAGTACTTGGGCTTCATTCAATATTGACTGATACCAATCTAATTTTAGAGGACATTTAAGCAATTCAACATCTAGTCACAATGGGAACTACAAATAGTCTAATTAGATGAAACTGTTAAGGGATATTAATACACTGTTTAGGTTTGGAAGTTTTTTAACGTTTGAAAATGAAGGTGATTTGTTAAAAATTGAAACCATTTTAGAGAGAAACTAGACCTTCCAACTCACATTCATGCATCTGTGAGGAAAAATGTCCAAGTGCTGAGAGTCATAAGAGTATCTTCTCCTAGGTGCTGCACTAATCTTTCATGATTTATAGAATCTAATGAAACAAATAAGGAGAGCAGGCTTGAAAAGGTTTTGCCAGCAATGCAAGCAAAAGAAAAACCTGTACAGGATCTATTAACTAGTAAATTGGTATAAATTGATCAAAATACCACAGAAGTGACACTAACAGTGTAGACAAGGATGGAAAAATTTGAGTCATGGCTTCTCAGCTTAGTGCTTGGAAGTGTGCTTCACACAGTGCTTAGCAAAAAATTGTGTTTCAGTTGTGAGTATTGTATAAGAATTGAAAGAAATCAGAAGTTTGAGGATTGTTGCTGAAACTGGAAAGGACATGTCCAGTTGTGGGTTCAAGTAATGAATTAAGGTGAGATTTTTGAATTTTCTCCAAGGAGATTGTCTTGTGCTATCATCAGCTCAGGCACATCCTTGAACAATTACATCCCTTTCCTCCTTGACACCAGCAGATCCACTAAGAATGGAGACAGATGTGTAACACAGACTCTCATCTGATGATGATGATGAAGTGAAAGACACTCTGGATCTAGGAATCTTTCCTGATGTACACTTCACATTGGCCAAGGACTGATGTTTCAGGTGTAAATGGGGGGGTTCTTCTATTTGTTTTGGACTCAGCTGATGCTTTTTGCTTTATCAGGTTTTGGGACTTTATTCTCTCACTGATTCTCTCCAAGAGGTCTTAACTGGTATTTTTAGGTGTACAAAAAGTTTTCCCTTGATAGAAAGCACATCTCAGTGTCAAGAAAAGATTGTGTTTACTCACAGTGGCAGTACTGTAGTCATAATTTAAATACTGCTTTAATCAGTAAACTCAAGGCTTAAGCCCAGTGCAAGCCTTTTGGAAGACAGTGCTATTTTTGTTTGATAAAGGCAGATTAATCAGGATCCCCCAGGGGTGCAGACACAGGTAACTGCTCTGTGCAGTCTAAGCTGAATGAGCATTGTTGGACAATTCTTTTTTTTCTGAACGTGGGGTGTAGCATCCACAGCTCAGGCTACTGAGCTGCTCCACCCTGTGGACAGAGATTGTACAGTTCTGCACACAAATCTCTTCACAATGAAACAACAGACCAAAGACCTGGCCCAAGGGCACTTTTTTAGTTATTAGCAGAATATGAGATGCTTCCTCCTCCCTCATAAAAGTATAGACTTGCTTGGTTATTCTTTCAGTGGCATGGATTGTATCTGACTTGTACATGTTCACAAATGATGGCAGAAAATTTAAAAACCCTCTAGATGTTGCTTTTTTGAGTCTGTGTTGAAACGTGTCATTTAAAGTCTCTGAAACATTTGGTCTTCTAAAGCATTTAGCAGTATAGCTAGGACTTGGTAATTACATGGCATCTGGGCCTCAAGCATCCTCACTGGCCACACCCAAGAAGATGCTGGGAAGAGTTCCTGCAGTTCTCCAGGCTGTTCTGAGGGTTTGGCTTTGTGTGGGGTGATTGATCAATGTCCTGATTCTAGTCAGGGGGAGGGAGGAAGGTTGGTCACACCCAGCTGGGAAGCCAATAGTATTGCTGTGTGTGCAGCAGCCTCTGTGAATCTGTAAGAACTGGTTGACCTTTGACATTTACAGCACTCTGAATGGAAAAGGTACATAAAAGAAAAATTATATATAAGAAGAGATTTCAAAGTTACTGGAAATTGTGCTCATAAAATTCTGTTTATTCCTCTGCGAGTCTAATTTCCATTATATATTTTGATAGATTAATCCCTGAATCTTTTGTGACTTTATTGGCAGTTCCATGATAAGCATCATGGAAGGCTGATGATGTCAGGGCTGGTTTGCTTCTGGTTAAAATTTTGTTAATGCTGATAGGATGTGATAAAGTGGTCTGTTTTTCATGTGACTGAATCTTAGTCCCTTGGGAGAATGCATTAGGAAAACTGCATGCTCTGGCTGTGGCTGTCTGAAGAAGTTGCAGGCTCGACCTTGGTGCTCACAGTGAGCAGGGAACTTCCTTTTGGTGTCTGCCGGTTCTGTGAGGCCGCTCGCTGCCACATCCAGCCTTGGTGCGGGACAGGAGCTGGGGCTGCTGGGAACGTCACGTGGCTGGGGCTGGACACTCCTGCTGCTGTTGGGAGGTGGTGCTTTCCTCTCTGCTACCTTTGTTGCAAGAGCAGTCTTGCCATTTGAGCAGCTGAAATAAAAATATATTTTTTCTGATCTTGATCAGAAGCCGAATGTCCCAAGGCAGCTTGCTGGTGTGAAATTTCTCTCTGAAAGTAAAGGTAAAACTCTGCTTCCTAAATACTAGAATGGTTTTGTTGCCCACTGCATTGTGGTGTGCTAGCACATCTACAGAACCACAATTGCAACCATTTAAATTACACAGCAAGTACAACAGAGCATCATAGAATCACAGAGGGGTTTTGGTTGGAAGGGACCTTAAAGGTCTTGAGTTCCTGCACCCCTTGCCATGGGCAGGGACACCTTCCACTAGATCAGAGCCCTGTCCAACCTGGCCTTGGGCACTTTCAGAGGTGGGGCAGCCACAGCCTCTCTGGGCAACCTGTTCAGTCCCTATGCACCCTCACAGTAAAGTATTTCATGTGGGAAAGTTTTAGAGTACTGCTGCAGCAATGGATAAGGAGAGACTAAATTATTGTGCAGTGTAAATAGGGGACTGTGAAAAAAGGAGAAGAATTCTGAAAAACACCTTGGGCTCACATTGGCAGGGTACAAGTCAGTCTCCTCAATGCTGAATTAGTATCTGATACATACACAGTCCAGAGCAGACTACAGACTATAAAAGTTGCTGATAATTATTTGGTAGGGCAAATCTTCCAGTGTTTTTCAGCTGTGCTTTATGGTTTCCATGTGAATCTGGACACAATGTTTCAGTGCAATCTTGAATAATTTTTCATTTAAAAAACCAGCCTATAAAAAAAACCCCAAACAGGATGTACTTCTTCCTCACCTCTGCCTTACAGGCAGAACGTGCACACATGTATATATCCTTCCAATAAAGGAAGCATGATTTTGACACAGCAATTAATTCTGCTGGTTTCCTTTTCGGCTTTTTTTTTTGTTTTTTTAAGTAGTATATTTATAAATGGGCCTTACCAAATGTTGAGAAAAATCATCACTGGTTTAATAGAAACAGGAGCAGAGGAAGCCTGTCACAGCTTTTATTTCCAGTGGTGAGCTCCTGTGCCTATAGCTGTGCTGTTGCTTTATTGTGGTGCTCAGGCATCTCCTGGCTCAGCTGTGTATCTGCCCAATGCCACATGATGTGAAAGCAAGCTGTGGTCACAGTCCCCTCCCAGCCCCTCCTCGGTGGCAGAGCAGCAAGCACAGCAGTAACTCGATGGAGCATCTCTTATTCCTTAGCTTTTATTGAAACTGCACTGTATAAGAAGATATCCCCACCCCGATCCACCTCCAGCTGCATTAGACCAAAGATGATATTTTTGTCTCAACTTGCACTTTTGCAGGCTCAGAATTAGCAGGAGCTGAACCATTGCACTTGTGTCACAGCTGTCCCAAAGCAAGGTGAGCCCAGGGTGGGACAGAGCACACAGCTCACCTGGGACAGGAACTTGGGGGATGCCTCCCAAGCAGCCTCTGAGACTGCTCTGTCAGAGGAAGGGCTCACTCTGGCTAACTCAGCTTGTTGATTTTTTTTCTTACTTAGTAGGAAGGTCTATGAGAAGCAGAAAGATTTTTTTTTTTTTTGCTTTTTTGGTGGGGTGCTGTGCTGCTGGTAGTCATGGCTTTTAAATGTAAAAAACTGGCATCTTCCTTCTCCCACTGCTGTGCAAGAGCAGCTGTGGAAGACACAGGCAGGGCTTGCTGTGTCTCAGAGCTCTATTAACATTTGCCCTTCTTTCTGTACAGAAGTCCTGTGTATCACAGTCTCTGACAATTGCTTGCAACATTCTGCCTCACAGCAGTTTTCACTGAGCTGTGTGGTCAGCCAGGACCATTTTTAAATTATAAAATGGATTTTTGATCTGTCACAGCCTATCACTGTCCTTGTGTCTGTCTGTATGTGTTTTCCTGTGCTGTCAATTGCCCTGATAGGGTTCCTTTTATAAAGTCAAAATGGAGCTGAAGACACCAAAAAGCTGTTATCCAGAGAGACAATGCTGGCTGGGGGAATACTGGGTTAGCAAGACTTGGGAATAGAGATACTGATCTTTGTTTGATCTAGAAGATGGACTTATCTACAAGGGCCTCTGCTTCTCTCACCAGCTACTGTTCCTATTTTCTGTTCAGATGTCTTATTATGTAGGACTAAGTCTGCTTTTCACTTGTGGACATTTCCATGGGACCTTAGTTCCAGTAAGGATGCTTTGATATCCTAGAAATGCAGCTAATAATTGTTGGAACCTGTTCAATGTAGTGCCATGATAACGTGAAAGCTAATAACCCAAGTGTCCATTATTTGTGGACTAATTTGTCTTTCTTCTTATTAGTGAAAAAGAAAAAGGAGAAAGAAAACCATCTGAGTTAATCTTCTGTAGGGAGAAAGTAACATTTGGAGTTACCTGAAAAAGGACTTGGAGGTTATCTCTGAGCATCAATCATACCAAGCTTTCCAGCTGTTTCTCCTGTTCCTTCAGGGCAGCACCAAACCTTTGTTCAGCTCTCCTTCCAGCAGCCTGTTCCCAGCTCCCCTGATCTGCTTTTCTCCTCCCAAACACAGAATGACTTGAGGACAAATGCAAACCCACAGCAGAAAACCTCTCAGTGCTTGCAGAGCTGCTAAAGCACCTCTGAGGCTGTTTGGCTGCTGCTCCAACCCCGCTGTTGTGTGCTGGGTGCTGCAGGAGAGGACCCAGAGCACAGCTTCTCCATGGACTGGTCCTGCTCTCTCCTTTGTCTGGTTCCTGCCTAGTGCAGCAGATGAGCCAAGGAGAAAAATCCTTAGGAAAAAGATGGATGTAATGCTATAAACAGGGAGGGACTATTGAGTGAAAAGCTTTCACCATAGTTCTTTGTAGTGAGCCATGGAATTGCCAAAAAGAAATGCAAAGTTTTCAGCTTTTCTGCTTGGAGCATCCTAATTTATTTCAATGGAGGCCTTTTAAATATTTTATATGAGAACAGGAAGAGGTAAGGAGTGGTACATCTTTCAGACTGGGGAGAAGCTCACAGCAATCAGAGAATGCCTTTTGGAATAAAACCTTAAATTCCAATTTAAAAAAAGGCATCCCACCACACTGTATCCATTTCCTGTCTCAGACCCTGCCAATAATTTTTTTTAGGACTTTCCTTCATGTTACTATAAAAAACAATCATGATCCTGGGCAGGGGTACTTTCCTTGGTAGTTGCATCTGTTCTGGAAATAAGGACGTAAATACAAACCATATTTTTGCCTGAGCAATGGTGTGTGTTATTGACAACTCTTTTAGAAAAATGAAAAATCTGTTTGTAATGGGAATCATAATAGGTTGGTTATAACTTGATGGTCTAAGAGTTTAAATGGGTCAAGTTTGAGGAAGGAGAGGCTACATCTATTTGACCATCTGACACAGTTGGAGAGATGTGCTTTGGAACATATGAGTCTGTCTTGATGCCAGTTATAGCAGCAGTCAGAAATCAGATCTGCTCTTAATTTTCTCTGGAAGGCTCTGATTTTTGCCTGGGCTGCTAATGGGTTGTTTGGTTTAGTTGTTTTTTTTACCCTAGTCAGGCTAATGAATGCACAGCAGCAGTCTTGGTCTGAAATACAAAGGTGGACAAGTTCTTGGCAGGTTTTTACCAATGGATAGGGTGGCAGAGTCAGTCTTGTGCTCTTTTATTGAGGTTTAGCTTTTGGTTAAGCCACAACACTCTACTTAAAGGTGATCTTAGGTTCATTATCTTGGTGTTGTGTGTGGAAAAACAATTCAAAGCAACCAAGTAAACAGTGATAAAGCATATTCTCCCCATCCAGCAAATCAGGGCATTATGCAATGGATGGAGGGGTTGTATTTCAAAAGTGCTTGTAAGGTTGTCCTTTTCTTAGGGTCTCTTCTCAACTTTGACTGGGCAGACAGTGTATTCAGGGGAGAAGATTAATTTACAGCTGGAAGACACTTTTACACCATATCATGTTGTTCTTTTTCACTAGTAGGGTAACTGTTCAGAATATTTCTGTAATCAAACTCCAATCAATACTCCCTGTTAGATGTGTTAGAGAAATGAAGACAAAAAAGTATTTCTGTAAATGCCTTGAGGCTGTGGCTGTAACAGTTGTCACTGGTTGAAGTTATGGTAGAACTGATGTGCCCTTGTTAGTGTTATTAATGTTTGGAAGAAGTGAGGCAAGCAGTGGGAAATGAGCTCTGTCTCTGTGCAGGCAGGCTTTTAAAACAGGAGACAAGGAAGAATTTGCAGAAGAAAAAATAGCAAAGGAAACGTCCAAGGGTAAATGTTTTCTCCCATATCACCCCTTGCTGTGGTTGGAATGAGAGACTATAAGAGCAATAGCCTCAACAGATACTTCTCCAGCCTTCCATGTGAACCTCACTGGCCATGACCAAAACAGTGTCTACAAAGAAAACCAGTCTGGATTTAAAAACAAAGAAGTTTGATTACAGTGTTCAAGCTTGTGGTACCTGATATTACTCTGAATTTACAGTAAACAAGTGTTTGCTATACTGATCTAAAAGATACTTGGAAAAAATCTAAAAGAGGCAATTCATCCAATAGAGGCCTATTTCTGAAAATTTTGACCTTGCAAAATTAGTTTGCAATAGACCTTTTAAATAACTCGTAGGAAGGATGGCAAACTGCCAAACTCATTGATCCAGCACTTCAGGGCTGCAGTCAGACACAGTCAGTTTTGTCACAATGAATTAAAAAAAAAAAAAAGAGAGGCTGTTTTTCTTTTAAGTAGATGCATTAGAGAGGCATATTTTATTTTGATGACATCTTCAGTTGGAAGTTGTTTGCTGTGTACATTAGACATTTCAGGATACATGTGAGCTATCATAGCTCCTGTGGTGATGTAAATCAGAGGGTTGCAAGGCCTGACTCTGCTCTACCTGCCTGCAGCTGACCTGCAGGGCCATGTCAGGAAGCACTGCCCATCGTGTCTGTCTTTTCTTAGAGAGCAGAGGGGGTGTTCCCAGTAATACTGAAAATCAGCAGCACCCTGTTGTCTGGAGACTGAGATAATCCCCTGGAAACAGAAAGCAACAATAAAGTCCGTCTTTATTAAATGCCCACAAGGTGGCACTTGTCATCTTTTTACCTCTGAGAGCCAAATTTTTATACTTTCAGCAACACTAAGAAATAATAATAGATGTTTTGAAACTTACCTTAAACAGTAAGCCACCTGTGCTTTCATGGTTATTTCCCCACCTCTCCATTAAACTACTGTCAAGAGAAAGAGAAAAACAGCTGTGTTTTGCTTGTTACCATTGCATATGTGAAAATTTCACTTTAAAATTTAAGATTAATTTTAATTTTTTTTTGTAAAGGATTTAAAAAAAAATTTATTTCTCATTATTCATGCAGTCATATGCCAGTATTTTATATGGAAAAGAGAAGGAAAAATGAGTACTTGCTTCCCTTGCTTTTGTTAAATGAAAATCTAGAAATGAATCATTTGCAACCTAGTCTAATCACTTAGAGGATGAGTTCATTTCACTGCAGCAGTGCTTGTGATGAGCAAAATATTACTTCTTAAAATTTCCCATCATTCATAAAGAGGCAATAATAGTAGACCTGCTCATAAAAGGCATTGAACTCTGGCTGTTTTCAGTGGGTCTCTCATTCAACCCCATTAGAAGCATTCCCACAGAATTTATTGCTGCCAGATCAGACGTTTGTAGAAACAGGATGGCAGTGTGATCCGTTCTTCTTTCCCCCTCAAGACTGATGTAATTATCAGAGCATGCCCTTCTTTAGGCCCCTTCACTTTTGCTGAGTGTGCTTTCTTGTCTCCCCCTCGGTCACATCAGAGAAATGCCATTAGCCCTTGTAGCTTTCTGGGGCATTATTCACACTGACTTTCTCTTAATCATTTTTTTTTCCAGTAATAATTAGAAATCTACTTTTTTGGAGTTGGAAAAGCAAAAGCATGAGAGGATGAAAGAGCAAATAAAAATAAGTTTTGTCCTATTAAAAATTCTTGGGGCACTCTGTGTGTGCTGTAGTGCCATCTTGCAACTGAAGGGATGCTTTCATTATTGGTGCCTGTTTTCAGTGGTTTGCCTCTTTCCCTTAGATTGTATTTTACTCTTATTCTCTTCCCAGATGAGAATGCCTCTGAAAAAGAGAAGAAAATACATTGAACTCTTTTCTTTGCTTAGATAACTCAAACATCATTTAATTTTAAAAGTCCAAAGCTGACCACATGCATTGGAATTTTTGGGCATTGAGAAGTGTAGCTACCTGCACCAGAGGGCAAGGCAAAGGAGTAAAACTTTGTGTGAGAAGAGTTGTCACTGGTGACTGTCGCCTCTACCCACAGGCTTGGGCACATCCCTATGGGTGGATGGCTTCAGCAGTGGAGTGCTGCAAACGGCCATCCCCTGGTGGGAGACAACCACCTGAGCTGCTGCTAGCTCCTCTTTGGACCTAGAGGCAATCCATCTCTGGGTCACACTGGGATTGAGTTGGCACTTAGCAGCACTCTCACTGCAGCTCCCCACCACGGTGGGTTGTGTCAGCAGCACGATGGGCTCAGAGTAGGGGATGCTCTGTGCTCTGCTGGGAGGGTTAGCTGTCTGCACAGCACTGAGGTGCATGCTGAGCTCTAACACCTGCCAGCATGTTGAACTGGATGCCTTCTGATGTCTTTTCCCTACCTGGAGAAGGTGGAGAAAATAGATTATTTGGAGACTTTTGCACTGAAGCTCCTTAGAGTAATGATGTCTTAGGAAGAGCCTTGATACGTCTAAAAGTTTTCAAAGCATTTTTATTTTTCTTAATTCAAAGGAAATTGTGTGGTGCCAAAGATAACATTAGAGTAGCATCAAAGACTCAGTTACAGTCTAGAAGTATTAGTCATTATTGCTGAGTGACATACAGAAATGTGGTGCTTATTGCCTGGGGTGTTCTCAGCCCTGTGGGGATCTTCCCATAAACAAAGGAAATTCTGTGATGCCCTGGTTGTGAAACCCTAATCGTTTTCTACATGGCCCCAGGCCATGTCTGCCATCAGGCTCTTGTCATTAATGTCTTTGTTTTAAGGCACTAATAGAGCAACGTTACATTTGGGTTGACATTATTTATTCAGTGACTTTTGAACCCCAGCTTTTTTTGTAAAACAACAGTATAAGAGGTTTTGTTTAAGAGAAAAGGAATATTCCAAAAAGTTGCATGTCATATCTTTAAAAATGTGCTGTAAGCCCGTGCAAGATACTTTGGTCAGAAATAGTTTGTTATCCCTTTGCAATGGAAAGGTGAGGGCCGGAGAGGATTGAGCCAGAGGATCATTTCCCTTTCTGTATTCATGTGAAGGACTTAAATGCTGAAAAAGTATTTGTTTCTAAGACAACATTTCTTGGCTGGTAGGAAAGCCTGGGCACAGCTTGTTTATTCACACCGACTGAAGGGCAGTTCTCCACAGCCTTTGGCAGCTGTGTGTGCACCCCGAAGGCAGGGCAGGGCGGGCTGGGTTCCACAGGACCTCACCTAAAGGGCAGCAGCCACACGTGTGACACTTGATCTGTGCATCGAGGCCCTGCTCCTGCCACCACCCCATCACAGATTGTCATTTAACTCACTGCTCCAGGGAAAGAGGCTTTGGGCAAGGAAAGGTGCATCCCAAGGTGTTGTCTGGGAGCAATGAAGGATGTTTGGTGTGTGCCCCTTGCTTCTTCACTGCACGTGCTATAGACAGGGATGGTTTGGTGTTTGTGCACTTGCCACCCTGCTGCCCCTCTCCAGAGGCTGCCTGGCATCATCCTCCCCTGCTGCTGCCAGCTGCACAGGGACTTCTGCAAAATGCTTCCAGGGCTGCTGCAGCCAAGGATCCGCTTCTCATATTTACCCTGAAACCATGGAGTTGTAGCCCATCTGTTTTAGTGCTGCTGCCTAGGGCAGTGGCTGTATTCATCCTTCAATTAACTCAGTGCTGTTTGAATTTTATTTTGGTTGGAGTGTGTAAAAGCCCTAACTGCTAGGGCCTGCTTGGCTGCTGCTGAAAACATTTTGTGATGGCTTGAGCTTAGTTTCTGAAATACTGTTGGCACTCGTACTCTGAAAAACAGAGATGAAATGACATTTCCTGTTCAACTGTGCTGGTTTTTGTGGCTTGAGAATCTCACCAGCAAATAAATTATGACTTTGTTTCTTTAAGTCGAGTGATTTTTTTATGTGCATCCTTTGAGCATAGAGAAGGTGCCAATAAGGAAGATCTGAGGGCTGAAGAGGAATTTTCTAGAAGTTGCTTTTCAAGCACAAAAAGGAGTCTGTTGTATGGGTCAGCAAATGGCCATATCCACTGGGCTGGTCGTGAATCTCTCCAAGAGTTAATTTTTGACAGATGCTGCTGCCAAACAAAGCAAGATTAGCATCTTACAACAGATGCTTTCTGGTTAGTGCCTAGGCTGTAGCTTACAGAAGAATGTTTATACTTTTATTGCATCTTTTCATATTTGTGACTTGCACTATTCTTTGGCCTTAGATCAGTTCAGAACATAAAATGAGACATTTTTTTTCTCCTGATCATGTTGGTATTTGGTCCACATGGCTGAGAACTGGCCTCTTCCACAAAGTTCCCCACCTGAGGTCTCACCTGTGTTCAATAGAGATATTATCAAATAAAATCAAAGGTTGGGGTAAGAGCAGCTGTGCCAGAAGATAGATGATTATTTCCTCCCAGACAGCATTAATCTGATGTTAGAGACGACCAAGCTGCAGGTACTGATATCCAGTAAAAGAAAAGTAAAACTGAATTCTCTACAGGAAATCTCTCTGTAAGTCCTACATTGCTTTACAGAGGTTACTATGCAGAGTTAAGCTGCTGCTGCTCCTCTACCCTAGAGCTGGCTGATCTCTGATGGGGAGAGAAACAGCCATTTCAAGCAGAGGTAAATATTTTTATTCTTTCTTTAAAAGGAATACACAAAGACAAGCACTCTAAACAGTTTGAGGCAATAGTAACGGTTTTCATATCTGCAGTTAAAATGTACACTCTGAAAGTACTGCAGTTGTCCAGATTTATATAGTGGATAAAGTAGGAGTGGGTAGGAAAGAAGCAAAATAATGAAGGGAAATGCTACATTGTAATGTCACAATTAGTCACATTTGCGTTTATGGAAAATCTGAGATGTTCTCCTAGTGTTTGTGTCTGTATATTAACTTCTAGATGGCTGTCTATTGGCAGAAGCCCATTTCTGTGGAAGTGAATATTTCTGACGGTCAGTCTGTGCTTTTCAATTCTTAATTGCAGGTGGTTCATGCTCAAGATGACTAGTTTCCTTTTTTTCTTTTCTTCCCCCATGAATTGGTGTGCCCAAAGGAGGGCATGCTGGACCCAGAGAGCAATGCTCCTGCCCACTGTGACATTTCTGGCTGTTGCCAGAAGCTGCCTGTTGTGCTGTGCTGGGCTTTCTGTCTCTGTGTTCTCTGCATTTAAGCAAATTGCAAGGAGCCTTGGAGTAGAGATGATGAGATGAGACAAGATGGCTTGAGAATGAGATGCTGAGCAAATAGAGTGGGGTGGATAGGTGAGTCCTAACAGGACAACATGGGGAAGCAAACCAAAGCACTGCTCAAGGATGAAGAAAGAGTCTTGCATGCAGATGGAGATTCCTGAGGCTGGGAGCAGGCAAAGTCCTGGAAAAGAGAGGAGGAGTATGTTGTGAGTAAAGAAGGTGATGGCAAGCAAGTGCTGAGTATCCAGAATTTCTCCTGTGATTAGAATACAAGGAAATCATAGGTAGATCTTCAGGAAACATTGCACTTCTGAATGGCTTGAAACAAAGTGAGAAAGGATGAGCCACTTGGATCACATCATACTCAGGGTTCTACGTATATGAATTGATTGCATTAAATATTGCTTGTACAAACTGCCAAAGTAAGAACAAACTCTATGTCTGAGTTGTTCAGAGTAAAGTTGGTGTAACAACACTTGTCAGAAGCTCTACAGAAAGCTGAAGTGTTTATTGTCTTACATGGTACATTTGCCTTGTAGGAAATTGTGTGGTTTATAAGCACATGTGATTTGCACTGTGTATGTAGCCCAGCTAATTCTGAGCTAAAGTATCTGTCGGCTTGAAACTGATCTTAGTTTGAAATTGCAATTAATGTACATGGACAGTGTCCCTGATCTAAAATGTCCTTGTTGATGAGAGTGCCTTGGTACTGGCAAAAATCTGACCAATGCTGGTAGGATTGCATCTGGACAGAGCTGATAGCAGCAGCTTATGTATTTATGTTTTCTGTAGTGCTCCAGGCCTTTGCAGCAGGGTAGTTTTAAGTTGAATTGCATCTCACTTAGGGCAGAAAATACAGTTCAGATAGAACCTGATGCACAGCTTGTAGAAAATGGTTTTATCCTGGAAACATTTAGCAGAGTGGAGTTACTGTGAAAAAATCTGAGAACTGACAGTGTAGAGTTTATTGCGTTAATTAGAAAGTGCTGCAGCATTAGTGAGAAAATGTATTTTGGGTTCCACATTTTCCGTGGCTTTTTTATCATGCCTGTAAGTGCTTTTCAGATGCTAATTGGAGATGCTATACGTGGAAGCCTGTATTATCTGAAAATCAACCCCTTTTCCTAATAATGTACTTCCAAATACTTTTAATATATTAAATGAGACACAACAGTGAGCCTTTAAAAACAGGTAACTAACAGACAGGGCTGGTGTTCATGCTTATTCTGTTTCTTCTTTGTGTTGTAGGATGGTTTTAGTAATAGAAACATTTTTCCTCAGAAACAAACACTACAGACCCTCTGCTTCTCTGTTTCACTGTGCTTGTACTTGCTACTACACTGGTTTATATTAGATAACTTTTTTTTTTAAATCACAATAGAAGTGACCTTTTGTTTTTTCATTACCTCGTGTGGGATGGCTGGAGGGTATTCTCACACTGTAAAGGCAATAAAGCTCACCGACAGATTTTTTTCTAACAAAATCCTTGTGCACAGCTGCATAACATAAATCATTCCTTCCCATTTCTGAATGTTAGATATTTGTTGTATGAAAGTAACTGCTGTTCTTGCCTGACTTTAACAAGGTTTGAGGTTTTTTGTTTGGTACAAATATTGTTGCTCTTTAGTTTTATAACTACACTGCCCTTAGTTGTAACAATTGCATGTGAGCAAGTATAGGTTAGACTGCCAAGATGTTTGTGTTTTCATAACAGTCAGCTCATATTTTAAAAATACAGTGTGTGTTGTCCTTTACTTAAATTATATATATTTGTAAATTCAGCTAGTGCCTATATTGCCAAAACCCAGAGTATATCAAAAGCAAATTCAGGTAGTGGGGTAAGAGTTGTCTTCTGGGACTAAAGCCGTTATTTTTACTTCCAAATTTTGGCCCTTTTCCATGTGACATTGCAATGCTAAGGGATCATGTTACAATGCTTCTGGAATGAATCGACTCGCACTGCCTTAATTAAAGGTATCAAAGTAGGAATGAATAACCCTGGCTGCATCTGTTGCTGCTGATTTGCTTTTACTGCCCGTGAAGCATGAGCTGCTTAAGGTCTCTGCAGATTCAAGGTGTTCTTGCTGATCTGCAGGATGTGGTAGAGCATCTGCAGGACCTTCCAAAGATCAAACCCCATCATATTCAGGGGGATGGCAGTTTAACTGAGTGCTGCCTTAATAATAAAATCATAATGAATTGTATTTATAAAACCCTCTGCCACCAAGGTGGTCTGCAAGGACTGCACCCTCATGCGTAGAGCTAAAATATGGTAAAAAATGGAACAAAATTACAGTGCAGTCAGGGCAGAGAGTGTTCTGGGAGGCTCTGGCAAAGTCTATGCCAATTAAACTGGAAAGTATCTAATTCCACCAAGCTCTAGTTTAGAGATTTTTGACATGACTATGTGTGAGAGATGGACTACAGCAAGTTTCTGAAGAAGACAGATTGCTTA
This sequence comes from Notiomystis cincta, assembly GCA_013398075.1. Classification (NCBI taxonomy): domain Eukaryota; kingdom Metazoa; phylum Chordata; class Aves; order Passeriformes; family Notiomystidae; genus Notiomystis; species Notiomystis cincta. The sequence goes on along the minus strand of VZRX01015408.1, from coordinate 96,650 downwards.
CTCTAAGGGGAGGCAAAACAAAATCTCAGCTTCAGGCTCAGTTTTGCAGGCCTTAAGGACTCTCAAGTGGAGATGCCACTCAGGCCAAAATTCAAGCAACAGGTTTCCAGATTGCTTGATCTTTATGTGACCTCATAATAAAAACTAGGAATCTGTGTTTTGTTGGGTGCAGCAGGTAGTTCCAGCGAGCAGGCAATTGCAAACAGAGCTCAGGCATGAACGCTGCAGGCAGAAATGGCCTCAGACAGCAAGGCTGGCTCTGTGGGTGGCTCAGCTTGTGAGCCTGTGGTGGAATGAGGATAGAATAACTCTCACCAGCACCAAAGCAGATAAGCACAGCATCTTGCTGAAAGCCTTGGTGACTTGTGGCATCAGAACTGGTCAGAGCACTAAAACAGTGAATCAAGATTTGCAGCATAGCCCTGAGCTCAAAATGTCAGATCAGTTGTAAAGCAAGTCATAAGGGTGACAGAATTTAGAAGACATTGGGATTTTATTTTTTTTTATTTGATTTGGGAATTAAAATCTGGGAATAGAAATATGTTGGTACTTTTAATAATACTCACTACTTCCAAAAAGAGCTTGTACTCGGTATGAAAAAAAACAAACCCTCCTTTTTTCCAAAATATTTCGCCATCCTTGCATACTCTGATTTTATTTTAGGAGTTGTTAATTGCCATCCAGAAGAGGAAAAAGCTAATGGCAGGAATAAGTTGCATGGAAACTCATTTATTGGAATATAAATTGAGATTAAAAAAATCTTTCTGGTGTAGTTGAAAATGGAAATTTTAGATATATGTATTGTAAAATAATATACATTCTCCTTCCTCCTCACAGTAATGCTGGCTTCTGATCTGCATGTTTGCCATTTTTCAAATGTTTCTATTGTTTTTATTCTAGCTGGGAAAAGAAAATACCTTTTCACATTTTTAGTTTAAGTAAAAATGGGGAAATTTTAAGTTGTTTGTACTCTAATAGTAAAAAGTAAGTTTAGAACCTAGGTGCAATATTATCTTAATAATTCTGCAGGTGCTTCTGCAGGCTATTTCTGTATTAAAATATTTCCAACACAACAACATTTTTTGTTTTCTTTCAGATACTGATGAATACAGACCACCTGTTTGGAAATCTTACTGTAAGTATCTCAGCGTTTTGGGGCTTCTTCCAAGTCAGAGCTGAAAAAGTGTCAGTTGGATGCTTTAAGATACTCATTTCTCTTTTCATTGTAATGTGAGTTTAAGAAGTATCAAAGGGCTTCATTTCTGTTTAGAGACAGGTGCAGTCAAACTACCCCAAGGACAAGTGAACATAGATTATTTGGAGGAGTAGATTCTCTGCCCCTTATTGACGTAAGTTGTCCCACTCCTGGCTGGTCCTGCTTATAGAGCAGGCCTTACATAGACTTCTTTCACGCCTTAAAGTTGGTATCCTTGCAAACTTCTAGGGCTCCTGTGATCTAGTACCTTGCATCACTCGAGCTGAGCTTGGGCTGGTTAAAAAAAACCTCAAATCAACAATTTGCTGATGTAGTAAAATGAGAGCATTTATTTGGCCTGGTGGGACAAATCACAAGCAGGTTTTTTGAAGCCCTGACTAGAATGGCCTGGTTTGTCACCAACCTGCCCATGCTCTGCAGTTTTTGGGGGGTGTGTGCCCTAGCCCAGGGGGAGCTGGCCTTGCAGGCTGCCTTAGTCAGGTGTGCAGGGAAGGCAGCAGTCCAGGTGCCTTGCCCTGAGGTCAGAGTGCCACCCTCTTGGGAACTTCACAACTTGCTGTTTTCATTTCAGAAAAACCAAACCCAACTCAAACCAAAAAACTAAATCCACAAAAACACCCCAAACAGCCATTTTTAAATGCAAAAGGATTCAATGTAAAGGAATGACTTGGTGTTTGGCTGTGCTGATGGAGTTTTAGGGACATGGAACAGAACCTGAGAAAAATGTAAACGCTCATTGTAGCTTCCCACAGTGCCTCACCTATAAATTCTAGTTCTTTGTAGATAGAAAAGCCAAAATATGAGACATTTTGAGACTCTAGGAACCACAGAAAGAAAGCAGAGTTTTCTGTGAAAAGCAGATTTTGAAAACAGAATGTTTGTGTGTATAACACACTTAACAGTTTAGAGATGTCAGACTCAAATTTGCATTACTTTGTATATATTCAGCTTGGTGTCTTCAGGCTGGATCAAGGGATTTGCTCAAGCAACATTTACATTGAAAATGTTGGCTCTCTAAAGGTTGGGGAGATTTAGCATGTGAGAAAACGTAGTTATTTCAAAAAGTTTCCATCCTGCTGTAGGAGACTTTTCAGTTAGGGATGTGGAATTAAAGGCTTGGTGAGGACTGTGGTTAGAAAGAAAGCAAGTGTAAGAGGGCAGATTTGATTTTTTTTTCCAACTCTGTACCTTCTGTGAACTCAGGGAACACTGCTTACCTGTTCAGTTTATTCCATGCCATAATCTATAACAGGGAGGTTCAGCCTCTCTAATAGCAGATCTTCCTTGGCTGCTTGAAGAAGCTGAAAGCCTGGGCACGTGCAAATGTGTATGCACCCACTCTCCAGCATGGTTTGCATGTATGGTTTGTGTGCACTCACTCTCCTACAACATCATGGTTTGCCTGCCATGGGGAAGCTTGCCGTGGTTCAGAAGGAAGCTCTGAATCCTGAGGTTTGATTAGATTTCTGTCTCATGACAGATGAAGAGGAATGTCTTGTTTGACTTCCCTGGCAATAGTTACAGCAAGGAAACTGGTGTTGAACAGCTTGAATTGCATACATCAATTAGAGGAGGAGGGATAGGAATCCTGTTTTGGAACTTAGCTAGTCAGCCTGCTCTGCTTCTTGCTGGAAGAGGAGAAAGGTACTGCCACTGGTGAAAAAGCATTTCCTTTCAGAAAATCTTTTCAGCCTGGTTCAAAGTAAGGTGGGAAACATCTCAGTTTTCAGCCAGTTTCTGTGGAGCCTGCTGATTGTGGGTCTTCACTGCTCCTTTGTGAAATTTAGAAAAAATCTTTATTTGCTCTTTCATTTTATTTTTTTTCCTTTGAACTTGGCTCTGCGGTTCTCAGAATTAGATATGGACATGGTCCAGTGCTATCAAATACAACTTTTACATTAGAAGCTAGGGAATCTATGTGCTGGCAATATAAATGGTCATGCTATGCTTAAAATGATAATTGCACTTTTATGTACCAAGCATCTGTACTGTTGTACAGATGTTTTAGGTACCAATTGCTGTTCTTCATCACTTGTGAAAATAATTTTTATATTACCAGTACAGTATGGAAATGACTGACTTTAGTAGCACAGGAAAAACCATTAAGTTTTTTTATATGGAACAAAGGGAGTGTTTTTTCCAGTTTATCTTATGATTCAATGATCTTTGGGCATCTTGCCATTTTCTCCATTCCCATGTAGCTTGACACATAAATACAGCATTTGCCAGTGGAAAAGACTTGGCATCAAATGAGAATTGTAATGAAGTCAAATTGTATTGGTTAAATTAATGTATGATCTTATTATCTGAAGAAGGTGATAGCACATGTAGACCTTGGTATTAGTACTAATGATTGAAACATTAATTTAATTTAAAAAAATTACAATTCCAAATTTCTATTTTGCCAGTTCTAGTGTGCTATTCAAATACTAACTTAATGTTGACAGCCTCATTTTGAAGGGGGCTTGCCAAACCAGATTCAGTTGGGATAAAAGTTTAAAGTTATTCCTTTGGTATTATACTAGAAAGTCAGCTACATACTAGTAGCATTAAATTTACATCTGGTTCCAAAGATCTCTTCTGGCTTGATGAAGCTTATTTTAAAAATAGAGAAAAAGGAGGAGGGAAGATGTAAATGTAAATGTATGTCATAATTTGGGCCTTAGGTATTTTACTGTGCTGCTCTACTCGTTATGTCTCTAGATCTGCAAATGCAAAGGCCATCCTTCTCTTCCTTCAGAAAGGCCCTCACTGAGCAGTGACAATGGCAGAGGGTTGGAAACTGCACAGTTCTGAGTGATTCTTGTAAGGTCTTGACATACTGCAGGTGTGTGCCCAGCATAGGAGGATTGGGCTCCATCTGCTTACTGCAGAAAGTTTGACAGCAGCCTGATTTGGCATATAATGAACACTTTAATTTGTGTTTATTATGATTCTTTTCCTGATCTGTTTGTTGGAAACTTTCTGGTTTCACCTAGTTATTCCACATTACTTGATCAATTGATTGTAAAGAGAATCAATATCCTGTTTTGGCTTGCAACATTCTTTTTTTCTGACCACTTGTTAGTAAATTTTAATATCCTTAGTATCCTGGCATTAAACTTTTGCAGAAAGTCTCCTTTATTTAAACAGCAATGTTTAATGTTAAAATGCCTAACTTGCACAATGATTCTGTATTAATTAGAATTTAACTTCTGCCTCCTCCCAGTGTATCAGTTGCAACAGGAAGCTCCCCATCCTAGAAGAATAACCTGCACTCGTGAGGTAGGTATCACAGTGTTCAGTTTTACACAGTCCAGTAATTCCATGTTTGTACCTAATTGTGTCCAGCTCAAAGAGTGGTTCCTTGGGACACCTTGTGCTGTGATTAGAGGGAGTAGCCTTAGGGGCACTGGTACTCAGGAATCCATTTGTTCTAAAAATTGAATTTAAAGCATTTTGATGTGTATCATCATCTACTGAGAAGCATTTGGTACTTTTTGATTCTTAGATATGTGGAAACACACCTTTTCTCCCCCTTTTTGCATCAAAAATTCACAGAACCAGGAGCAGAGCTGTACAGGGGAACTATGCACCTGTTCATACAGACATCACTGCTAGATGTGTGAAATAAATCAGCAGAGGGAAGACTGAAACCTCACCTGGTGCTGTTATTTGAGTCATAGTACTTAAGACCCATTAATAGCAGGAGCTAAGCTATGCAGAGGCACAGATTTTATGGACTGAAGTGGTAACAATGGGATCCCATCCACAGACAGTGGCACGGAAGCACCTGCTCCTGGGATCAGCTGTTGAGGTGGACCCCACATTGCTGCTGTGCCCTGAGCTGCCATTCAGCAGAGCAGCACCTCTCCAGGGCTGTGGGGCTGCAGGGTTTAACTGACACCAGCCATTGGTGCCAGCAGGATTTAGGCATAACCACACAAGATTTAGGCATAACCACACAAGATTTAGGCATAACCACATCCCCCTTGCAGCTTCAGCGACGAACCTGGGAAATATTGATTTCCATTTCAAAAGGGCCGAAATGTTAGGCAGGATTACAGAACACAGCTCTTACTCAATAACTGGAAGTTATTATGTTGCTGCAATAAAACTTGCATATTTTTATCGTGTGCCAAGAGAAAGCAATTTAATCTTTGAGATATGTTGGTTACTTAGTATTAAATACAGGGGAATGTAGCACTCTCCAGAAGGAACATTAATAGCTTAGAGTTTAGATCACAAGGAGGATTATTTGACAGAATTAAACAGGCATTTCTCTGTAATTTTTTCAAAAGTCTAACTATGATTCTATGAAGTAGTCTGTCAATTTTCAAAATAAAATGTAGAGATTTAACAGAAGTGAAGTACTGCATTTAATGGAAGCACTTGTTTTCCTCTGTTAATTTGATATTTCTAAAAAAGATGCAGCTGTAACTTACTTCACTTATGCAAGGTATAGTTATAGGAAAGAACAATACATGAATTTTACAAAAATTATAGCAAAAAGTTTTGTTTTGACAAGGATTTCTACTCTTAATAAGTATCCAAGCAGAGGTATTCTGGCTAAAATTGTTGTGCAGGTATCTTAGGTGCATCAGATAAGGCTGGATGGAGATTTGAAGGAGAGGTAACTACAGAAGATCCAAGCTGGCAAAAAAGGGAAATTTTTCCAGTTTTTTATTCCCATTGCAACTTTATTAAGAAGGTTCTGTTCTATTTTGAGTGTTCTCTATGGTACATTTTTTCATTACATTAATATACAGAGTATCTGAAGTCTTGCAAAAGCTTAGAATTACAATATAGATTTTTGATTCAGAGTGCTTGCTTGGATAGGATAAAGTATTTTATTCCTTGCCTCCAATGTATTATGTTTATTGTTGTGAAGTGCTGTTGGATAGTTGCTTTTCCTTCCTCTCCTAGAAGTATTTCCTAGAAGTATGGTGGAAGAAGCGGTGGTATGTGTGAGGTTATGTGTCCACAGGCATATTGTAAAACCTTGAAGGGTTTTTGGTAGCCCTCTGGCCCTGTTCTTTGAGGTGCTGACATTACACCTGTACAATCACTGTAGCCTTTATTTTCTGAGTCTTATCTCTGAGCCCTGCTGTTGTTTTACTCCCATAGTGACAGACTTACAGTGTAATGCTCATAAACTTACCTGACCCTTGTGGTGAAGGGTGACAATTTTTCTGTTTCTTCAGTTAGGTGCTTTGAGAACCTCATTTGTGAATGTTTTAATTCCAAATTAAAGATCTACTAGGATTGGATCTAGACCTAGAACCTTCATTTTTCTATATATATTTTGATTTTCTCAAAAGAAAAAAACCAAAACCAACAAAGAAATAAAAAAAAATCCCAACAATTCCATAGTAGAAAGTACCAGCACAGTTAAGGAAATCATACAGTGCTTAACATGACAATTGTAAATATTTTGTAATTATTTGACTGCACAAAGTATATGTACTCTGTAGTCAGGGAGAAACTGTAAACTGATAAAGGAGTCTTTTGCCCTAGGAAGTAAGAACTCACAAGCAAATTTCATACTAAGTTCTTCTTCATAGTATTTCTTAGAATACTATTAGCTAGTCCAGTCAAATAAGCAGAGACATAAATGTGTATTCAGTATCTGAAAATTAAAAAATTTTCCTGCCTCTGGGGTGATGGAAATTTTTCAGCTATTGACCAGATACAGATTGTCCTCTTTTTAGAGTAGAACAAGGAACTTGCCAGCCAAATATAAAAGTATCTGTGTAAATCTTCAAATACGAATCACACTGACTACTACAACTTTCTCATCCTCATTTTCACTGAATTTAAATTCTGTTAATTGGAAAATTTTATTAGCTGTGCTAGAGATAGTAAATTAAAAAGTTGGACTCATTTACAGAGGAAAATTTGCTCTGGGTGAGTGGTGGTCTGTAGCCTGTTACAGTCAATGGGGGATTTGCAAAAGTATCACAGGCAAAACACTGCCAAGTCCTGTCATCAGTGGAGAAAGAAATGCAACACATGAGTGTCTGTAATGTCATATTTCTATGAATTTATTCTAAAACAAGGTTATGACATATGACAAACTTCAAGTAAGTGTAAAACTATCCCTGTGTCAGAATGAACAGGAAAATGAGACTTTCTGTGTTTTAAAATAGCATCTTGAACTCTGAAGAGTAAACCTGTGTCTGCACCATGAACATTGTTGTAGAAACTGAGAAATAAAAGCTGTGGATTTAGAAACTAGTGAGAATAGAAGCAAATAACACAAAACTATGAAAGAATCAGTCAGGTATTTAGCTGCAGAACAGAGTGTATTAAATACACATTTTATCATTGAAGAATTAGTTTATTTTAAAAAAAAAAGTTCTTGGAAGCTTATTTTTAACTAACAAAGGTAAAATTGAAGGAGTACATTATCAGTGTGCATTTTCCTACTTCTGCATTAATTCTTTATAATGCAGATAACAGATTTTCATTAGAAGTGTTGAACGATTTATGCAACTGAGCTGATTCGAAGTGAAAATATATTCAGCGAGCAGTAACTTGTTTAACCTTTCTCTCTGGTCTCAGCCTCTCCTGCTTGTGTTGAGCTTTGTGATCTGTTCTTTCTCAGCTGGGTTTCTATTAGCAGCCATGCATGAGTCAGTGGGGAGCAGAATCTTTTCCTAAGTGGTTGAATTATTCAGCTGTATAAACAAATTCATAAATATTAGGAAGAGAATTTTGATCCTGAGAACATCAAAGAGGTCAGTGGGAATGAACAATATGTAATTTGGTGAGGTATTAGCACATAAATTGCTCTTCTTGCCTCATTGTAATCCACTTGTTGACAAAAGCAAGAGTGATGATTAGGGAAAAAAGCACTTGTTAAAGAATAATTGGAAATCACACCATAAAAAACCCCAACCCTTTATTTCATGTGCAAAGGCATACATTGTACAAGTGCTGATACTGAGAGGTGTATTCAACAGAATGACCTACTTAACATGAAATGCTTCTGGAATACAAAGAATTCAAGTTTCTGCTCTGCTACACCAGTTTCATATCAGAGCAACACACAGATCAGTGGAGAGATGCTGAATGCATTCATTTGGGATTTTTTATTGTGAAGGTGCAGCAGAGCCAAGTCTTTTAATACTCCATAAGGTTAAATGTGATGATTCCATAACATTCAAAGGTTATTTGACTTCTGCATGAGGCTTGCATGCACATTATAATGTCGTTTGTCCAATTAATGCTGTATTTCCTCCATGAAATTCATATATGTTGTGCATATAATCTTATATACATGTATGCATGTACAGGCATATTTAGGGCAACCTTGACTGCTACATGAAAGCATTCTATGAACAGTTTTAAATAACTATATGAAAAAATACATATTATGGAGATAATTAAAATTACTGGCTTTTTCTGTCTTATTAGGAGGCTCACCCTAATTCAGTGCTAAGAGTTAACAAGCCAAACAGCATCTCTGTGTAGTATTGTGAAAATGATCAAGAAAGACACAATAGATGGGCACATATATATTGTACATCTTTATAACAGCTGCTTGCCAAAGTGGCTTTATCTGCATGAAATTCAACCAGGATGACTTTCCAAATTTCATGGTAGCTAAGCTCTTTTCCAAAGGAATGTCTATAGTAAGGTACTTGCCAAGTCTGCCTGATTTGTCTGTTCATAAATTTGGTTTCACTGCCTTCACACCTCAGTTTGGAAAACTGAGAAATTAAGCAATAGTGGATATCTTGTTGACCTTTGTGTTTCTTGCAGGTATCATAGGGAGACCTTAAGTTTTTCCCATGGCCTTTGCATTAGTGATATGCAAATAAACAGATTGAAAACAAATATCTCATGCTTTTTTTTTAATTTCTTTTTCAAATTAGAAGCAATTTTTAAAATCTTGCCAAGCAAATAGCAATAGGACATTTTTTCCATAAATAAAAATCTTGAGAAGTCAAAAGGCAACGTTCAGCTGATCTTTTCTGGATACAGAGAAAAAGAAGCAGCGAAGGCTGCCCTTACACTCAGCAATGCTTTGGTCCAAAACCACTGGCAAATCAGAAAGAAATTCTGCAGAGGATAATTACACTGTATTTACAGCTATCAGCTTTAGCTAATATGTTTCTTGCTATCATCTTATTTAAAAATGTATTTCATTTCTTAGATGGGTTTAGTTCCAGTCAGATATTTTGTTTTTGTCTCCTTAACTTAGGGGTGTCAGACTGTGAAAGTTAAACTAAGGAAGCTTCTGAACTAAAATGTTTTGGCTTTCAGTGCTCATGTGCAAAGGGAGGATACGTGGGTGCCTGCAATTGTCATCTGGAGAATTAATTTTGTAGAATACAGTCTGGCAGGAGCTGTTTGAAGTCCAAGCAACCACAAAAGACCAAGAAAACTGCACATTGCTTCTGGTTCCAGTGCAGTTAAGGATAAGAACCAACACTGTGTCTAAGTTGCAAGGGGTACAGTTGGTGTAAGAACACTTGCCAGAAGCATTATAGAAAGCTTGAGAACAATGTTTACTGTCTTACATGGTACATTTGGCTTGCAGGGAGCCTGTGTGGTTTTCTCAGTACACACAAATTGCACTGTGTATGTAGCCCAGTCATTCTGAGTGAATCAGAAGGCGCCTGCTGAGTTCTGATGGAATTTTCTTAAAGTCTTAACGTATGTCAATAGAGATGTCAAAACTCCCTAGTATTATCATAAATGTAAAAAGTGACCAGAAAACCCCAAACACAAATAAACAGGCAATAAAACCTCAGTGAATTGAGGTTCCAGCTGCACTGAGTCTTTGGCAAGCAAAAAGTCTTTTTTACTGAAGTTACTGCGAGTTGGTAAAACTGATCAGTAGAGATAGCGTTAACAGAAGTGGTTATTTTCCTTTTTAACTCATCATCCACCAAAATGAACTGCAAGCCTAGGTACAAGTACCTGGAGGTCCTGTGGAGGTTTTCTCAGATGCTTTGTTCCAGTCATCTGCCGTTCACATTTTCAAATGTTTGAATAGAGTATATTATAAATTGTCTTGGGATTTGCAGTACTCTGAAGATGCCCTGTCAAGTTACTAATCCATTTCTGGAAAGGAGTGCTTTTGCTCGTATAAGTTTTCCAGTTCTGTCTTATAAATTCACTGAGATAAATATAAAATCTCACTAGAGAGACAACAAAATCTTATTCATGACAAGATTCTTCTTTTAACAACTGCCCTAAACTAGTGTCTTGGCTTAAGGGTTTTAGTTAAGAATTGTTGCAAGTTTCTATAACAACAACAACAACAATAAAATGCTTTCATTTTTTCTCTTTTTATGGCGCTATCTTCTCATTGAAGAAAGGGCTTACATTGAACAAAAAATATCTAGGACCTTTCTTCTTTTTTGAAATTATTCAGTCTCCTCAGGCCGTTTGAAAACAGCTATCACACCAGTCAACTCTTGTTTGCTGTTATAAAGGAAAAGGAAATCTTTTAGAATGTGATAAATCTTTCCAGTGATGGAATGTTTTTTCCAAAGTGATGAACCATTACAATAGCTTTTTATTTGCTGGGAATGTGGAAGAATTTTTATTAGACTGCACATCAGGATGTATGTTGTTTTTTGTTGTTTTGGACATCTGAATTCTTTATACTCCACTGAAATAACTGGAGAGAAGTGCTAATATTAATAGGCTTTTTGTTGAAAATATGGAAAAAAGAAACTAAAGTGGCATTCTGTGTTTCAGCGTAGCTGGATTGTTTTATACTTTTGTAGTTCAGTTTGTATAACTGTTGACCTCTACTCCCCAAAGAGTTTCCCCCTTTAAGTTTGGCAAGAAAAGATAACCTGGTGGTTTAGATTATTAGCTGATTTCTGTGAGATCTGCTGTTCCTCACTTGGCTCTAAACTTCCTGGACAAATGCAGATGCATTACTTCATCTAAAATAATTATCAGGCAGCTTGTATCCTGACACCCCTGCATGTTGTGTGCATTTACACTGTGAGGTCTCTGGGACACAGAGGAGGTGCAGTTACACTGCACAACACCTGCACACCTGCTTTGGAAGTCTTTTAGGTGATACTGCAGATCACACAGTTGAGTGAAGTCAAGGAGTACGAGATTTAGGCACTTGATGATTTACTCAACCACTTGCCCTCACTCTGAGGGGTTGTATTGTAGTGGCTTTATTTCAGCAGTGGCACCAACAGCTGTGATGGAAGGTAATCTGTAAATTTAAGAGCTTCACTGTATTAGTGCACTCAACAATGTGGTGCACTTACATACATGAAATGCAAACTCATTTCCCCTTTTTGGCACTTTGTAGAAGCAATATTCAATGCCATCAATTTGTATGTGGAGAGTCCTGAGAATGACATGATCCAAGTGGCTCATCCTTTCTCACTCCATTTTAAGCCATTCACAAGTGCAATGTTTTCTGAAGGTCATCCTTTGGTTTTCCTCTGTTCTAAGCACAGGAGAAATTCTGTCGTAGATGATTTTGGCCTGTACTTTCACATTACATCCCTTTCTATTTTTAATATTATATTGTAGACAGTCCACTTACAATATAGTTTCTCTTCTTGTGAAACATTACAATTTCTGTTATTTCTTCTAGGTAGAGAACAGACCCAAATACTATGGAAGAGAGTAAGTAACAGACATCTCTGAAAGTGTTTTATCCTGACATATTGGTTGATAATAGTTACAGAAAGGGTTGCAAGTGTTTACACTGTGCCCTTTGTTTCTTCTGTGTGTTTTACAGCAGTGTGTCTCACATCACTTTTGTTTGCCTAAAATTACAGCTGCAATTTTTGATGGATATGGATATCACTGAGTGCTGCTTTAAGTGAGGAAAACATACATATGCTTCTGTGCTTTCAAAGGATTGTCTTTTTCTATCTCCCTCTCCAGCTGGCTTTGCAAAATGTGTTTCTGTTTAGGAAAAAAAGATATTTGGATCCCAAACATATATTGATATGTTCAGTCTATATGTGTCTTCTGTGTCAGGTTGCTGATGCAAAGATGGTTAGATTTAGTGTGGAGAAACAAAGCAGATCTCAGTTATGTTTATTTTGGCAAAAGATGTGTAGTGTTGCTGGGTTATTACCTCAGCAATTACTGAGATTACGGCAACTTGCTAAAATCTCAGGGATTGCATAAAATATCCTCAAACTCTTCAAAATGTTTGATTGCATGCCACTAGCACAAAACATGTGAAGCCAGCAGGAGAAAAGAGATTTATTTCTACACATTAAATTGACAGATGCAGATTTTAAAACAATATACTTCTTTCACAGATACTCTTTCTTAGAAGCTTTTCTAAACCATTTGAAGTAACTTCAAATACAGGCAGAGAGGGAAATTAATTTATACTGCAGATTCCTGCAAATCAGTCATTTTTATGTTTGTTTCTTTTTTAATTACTATTGTTGGTGCTTTTTAAAAGAAGACCAAAAGGTGATTTAAAAGAGAAGAGGCATGTGTTTCAAAAAACCATTTTTGTTCCTTAGATTCCATGGGATGATCTCAAGGGAGGAAGCTGACCAATTATTAAGTGTTGCAGAGGGAAGCTATCTCATTCGTGAAAGCCAAAGGCAACCTGGAACCTACACTTTGGCATTAAGGTCAGTAATTAATATTTAATTTTTATATTTATAAAATATTCAAAAGATGTTACTGTGTTGCTGACCTCAGATCATAAAATTCCCTGTGATTGTTTTAATTTTTTTTAATCATTAGACTGTTTTACTCTAGTTACAGATTTGGTATCTTTAACCTTCACTGCCCCTTTTTGAAGTGCTAACATTCCTTATTGTTTGCACCATCAGGATAATATCAATTGTGGTTTTGCTGGTGCTTCATTTTGCCCTTCTCCCACTGTGATACAGATGTGCCCCTGTGCAGATGTGGGGAGAGCAGGTGACCAAGAAATAAAAGGCATCTTATGAGTTCCCCTGACTAGTCTGCCACGTGGGGTACTGGCTAGGTAGCTGTTGCTGCAGAACACTTAGTTCTCTCTAGTCTCTCCATGGGATGGCAACAAATCAGGAGGGCTTTTCTGTCTGAACACCTGTTAGCTAACAGTGTTTGCAGATCTCCTTCATTCTGCAAAGTTCTGGCAAGTGGATGAGCTATAAATTAAAAACTCAAATGAAAAATAGTTGTAGGTGTTAAATAGCTTAATTACTTTTAAGATATTGGAGGTTATTTTGGCCTGTGCTGTATACCTAAGTACTCAGCTGGGAGATGGTGATTATTAGCAATGTTTTCAATCTAAGTGGGACAGAAAAACACTGAAGGAAAAGATGCAGTTACTGAAAGTTTTATAAGGATAAAATTAAGATAATAATTAAAATAATAAATAATATAGTCTTTAAATAATAGGTTGTGATGAATTAATTTTTCAGAGAAAAAAGGAGTATATTTTCATAAGATATTTATTTCTGTAGTAATAAGATTTCAAAGAGAAACATTAATGGCATTTACAGTGACTTCCATTAACAGTGTAAATTTGGTATTTCTTATTAAAATAATATTCAATTTCATCATCTTCTGCTTTTGCAGTATTCTTTTGAAGCTAAAAAGAGATCAGTTGTTGTAGCACCTGGCTTGAAGGCAGAGCTCCCACCCCCTGCTTCCAGTGGTGTAGAAGGCACAGGGCCTATAGACTAAGATGAAGCTGTTGAGCATCTTGTAGGAGGTATTGCTACAGGTTGTTTTTCAAATGCACCTCCAGTCCAGCAAGTCAAAAGATGGCTTTTTTCCCAGATTTGATAGTATCTCTCTCAAACTGGAAAACTCCTTTGAAAACAATAAAATCAATTTTATACCTAATAGAGAAAAGAATGGAGAGTTGTTAGTGATCACTTTGGGAAAAGGTTTCAAATCATAGCAAGGTTGTTATCATTGGTTTATTTTGACGAAATTCAGTGTTTGTGAAAACACATCAGAATGTGAAACTGCAGCATCTTGCAGCCATTTCATTAAGTGCTGAATGACTTGTGTATGAGGGGCAGTAGGTCTAGGTGGCTGCTTTCCTTCCCACAGCAGATATTGCTCTGTTGTCTCGCTGTTGGCCTTCCAAGTGTCTGGATGAGGGTGTTTACTCTCCTACCTCAGGTGGAACATGGTGAACTGCAGTGCTGTGTCTTCCACACATTGGAATTCTGCCACTAGGATTTCTTTTTTGTCACTTCTAGCAGGTGTAGCAGGAGTCTGCATTTCCATTGACTGTAGGGAGAGTTTTCCTCAGTTTCTATTTTTCCTCTCCCTGGAATTATAAATGCAGAATATAACCATTAGCCAAAATGCCCACTGACCATGTTTCTGACATTGTAGCCTTTCTTGAAGACTAGGTCCTTTCTGCATTCTCTCTGTGCATCCTGACTGTGAGAAGTTTGCTGTGATTGCCATGGATGAGTTCATGTAATTTTATCATTTTTTGAGAGCATCTCTTGTGTTTGGGTCACTACGCTGCCAGATGGCAAAGATAGCCCTGTCTGCAGTTCAGATAATCCCAGTAGGAATTCAAGAATGTAATTTCCATGGCCAAAACCAGAGCTTGTCAGTAGGATGGTATGTATGAGCAAAACTTTTCCAAGTTCAGCAGAAGGCTTTGATTGAGTTCAGGGTCTCTAATTTCACCCCTTCTCTTCTAGCTGTATCAACCAATTTGATATTTTCATACTAGGCTGAAATGCCACTCTGTCTCTCAAGCAGTCATGTTAACTTTAAGATCATTTCAATATGATTTTCACTTTTACTTCTTTACCTTTGTTTTACCCCTTAGAAGGTGTGGGAGGAAAGAAAACTTGGTCAGCTGTTACATAAAAAAAACAGACACAGAACATGTTCCAAGAATTTTATGAAATTAACCCAGCAATTCTCTAGAGATGCTCTAATTCTGCAGTAACATAGTGACAAAACCTAAAATGAAATATCCTTGTTTTCTGATTGGTTTTCAGGCACATTTTGGTAAAAAAATGGAAAAAAGTTGCATAAAATTTAGACACTTGAAGGTGCCATCAACTCTTGGTATAAATACTTGGTTCCCTCTGTATTTCTGTGTATCTACTCAATCTCTCTCACAGTTTGTTGCCTGATGTGTCAGCCTTTGACAGTCTGTCAGTTCTGATTGGGGCAAACTGGAAATGGCCTATGAAGTGCGATTGCCCCGTGAAATCCCAGTTCATCAGACAGAAAAGTCCTGTAGTGGCTCTGGGCAGGAGCAGCTGATGTTGAGACTGAGACAGGTTTGTTTCCTGGCTTGTAGCTGCCGATGGTTCTGCTGGGGAGGCGGGCAGTTCAGTGAGACACACGGCCCAGCACGTGCAGCTCTGGCAGAGGTCTCCCTCCTGTGTTTGTGTCAGCGTGCCTGGGAATCCTGAAAGACCCAGTGCATCCAGTCATGAGGAGCAGTTTAGTGAAACAGGATCATATCCCTTCCTGTGGCAAGGTATGATGTCTCTGTAATGAAATGTGTCCAGCCATCTTTTCTGAAATGGAGAAGAACGAGCTTCTTGTGATTTGTCCTGAGGACCCAAGGCAGACAGTTCCTCAAATCATCATGGAACACTTTCAGTGCTACATTTGATTCCACCAGCTCTTGGAGCTGATGTCCAAAATCTCAGTGTCCATACCAGCCAGGACTGCACCTCCCATTCAAGACCAACTGCACCACGTGTTTTAGCTCTTTGTTCTCTGAACCCTTCTAAATGAGTTTTGGCCACTGTGAAGCATTAGGCCATGGTGCTTTTATGGAACTAGCTTTAGTCGATCCAAAGTTCTTGTTCCTGAGCTGCAATAGCTACAGACATAGCCTAGCACCACTTAGAAGACCAAATATAGGACAGGAAAAGTAATACTTTTTGCAAGCTTAAGCAAGGCGGTCAAGTGTTCTTAGTGCAATACTGTGGAACGGTTAATTGAGTTCAAAGTGAAGATTTTTAATATTTTTTCTTAGTAAGGTAGAGAAAGTGGCTCTAACCCAAAAAAACTTTTCAGTTTTTAAAGTTGCTGTTCAGTTACTGTAAAATCTGCTTTCCACTTATATAACAAGCTGCATTTTGATCGTCTTATGATGAGCTATTTTTGTCTACTTTCATCCATTATTGTGCAATTAATTTGCATCATGACTTTTTTAAAGGAAGACTACCTTTTAAATCTAAATTTGAAACAAAAGATAGTGGGGTTTTTGAAGAAAATAAATTTCTCAGAATTTGTAACAGAGGTAGAAGTATGTTCTTAAAGAAAAAGAAAATGATAATTTAAATTTGGTTTAAGTGTAGAGGTTTGACTAAATATTCAGAACTGTCCTCCAAATAAAATTGATGTTCAGAGCCTAAGAAGGCCTTTAAAATTGTGTCAGCTCAGATACCATATAAAGGAGAATGAAGCATAAACACAACTGAGAGCAGCAAATCAGCACCTTATTTAATGCCTGTACTTAATCATGGATGCATTCACCAATCTTTACTAATTAATTAATCAGAGAATGCCACTGAAAATGTTTTGCAATCTTGAGGTTTAAAAAAAATTACTAACATGAGAAAACTATCACAGACATATATCTGTGTCCATACATATCAGCAAGTCTCTGTTAGAATAAAAATATATAAAATACATTGTAATGTTAATTCAATGCTCCAAACAGATTAAAAGAATGAAAATTCCTAATTCATTCTGGAGCTATTAGATCTGCTTTTAAATTTGGCAAAAGACTAATACATTGCTTAATGTTAAAACCTTTAGCAAATGACAGTAACAATAAGACATGGTTTGCAATGTAGCCTTTTGTGGTGGAGAGCTTGTTTAATAATTAGGATGAAGATAAAGAGGAAATGGGTAGAGAGTGTACTAGTGGTAGGCGTTGAAGTGTGATGGTACTGCATGTTCTTTTGAGCAGATAGCTGCTGTTGCACATTTAATTGGTTACCATGGTTTCCCTTCCTGCAAATTCTATTGTTGTGATACTGAGAATGAATTGAAATAAGGTTCTGCAGCATGATTTTTTTTTTTTAAAAAAAAGGTAATAATGTGAGCCATGATTATGAGTCATGTTTTCTTTATGTTTGGGGGTTTGGGCACACATTGAAGATTATGTAGCACCAGGAAAGAATTCTTCAGGTGAAATAAATGTCAAAAATTAGTAATCTTTATTTTAGTCAACCAATTACATGTATTGTGCAAATTCATACATATATTCTCAATCCCTAAATTACGAAAATTTGTTAAGAAACTAGCCACTGGCATTTTAAAAGGAGACCTAATTGGTAGGCAATTAGACCATAATGCTGCAAATGAACCTTTTAAATTGCAGAGGAGGACAGCTTTGGTAGCTGGATGCTGTTTATTTTCAGTGGGCTTTTTTGGGACACGTGTGTAGTGCTGTTCCAAAACACATGTGCATTGCTGTGGGATTACTTACACGTGTAGAATTCAACATCTGCAAAAGGCTTCTTGAATTGAATTGAGAGATTAAAACTGTTGATCTGCATTCTGCTGAAAAGCCTCATTGTACGTACTGGGACATGGGAGAGCAGTTGGGGAAGGGAGAATTGTTTGAAACTACTTTCTACATGATAATAGCTGAATTCTGTTTTTTGAGTTATGAGTGTATCAAAATCTGATCATAGTTTATCCTGCACCTACATCTGATCTATAACTAGTCAGAAGGAGCCCAGCAAAACAGTAGCTAACTGCATCTCTTCACTTTACCATGGTAACAGTACTCTGACATCATGCTAGTTGGTAGGAAAAAAATTATAAAGACCATTTTAAAGACGAAACTTTGCATATCTTTCTGTGTACTTTTTTTTACCTATTTGCAAATGCAGTGATTGGCAGTAGCAAGGGCTGAATTCAGTTTCTAGAAACCTTTCTAAAATATTCATATAATATTCCTTGGTTGCTAACTGAAAAAAAAACAGAGGAAAAGGTGGTGATAAATCTTGGAGCTTGCTTTTCTGCTTCGAGTAAAACAATTGGCCCTCTGTTTAAATGATCTTAATGTAAAAAGCTTCTTTCCTTACGTAAAATTTCACACTAAATAGTTTATTCTGTTAGTTTGTCAATAGCATGAAAGGTTCAGCTATCAGTGAACAGCTTAGATGTTCAGCTTGTCATCTGCCTTATGTAAGAGCACCTGGGCACTTCTGAGATGGCTTCACTTAAGTATTTAGAATAATAATAAATAGCTACTAACCTTAATGAGTAATTAACTGTCTACCTAGGTCCTCCCACAGACTAGAATGCTTTTTTCCTTATGGTTCACGTCTTCTTGCTGTGTTCCTGTTCTCCTTCCCTCCTCTTCCCATCTGTTGTTGTTGTCAGCTCTGTTTTCTTTTGGCTGGAGTGTCTAATTTATCTTTGGCAATTCAGTTTACTGCAGTCTTTCTCCTGCTCGTGTAAGGTCAGCACTTCTCCGAGGAATACTCTCTGCTTCAGTGTTTTGTGAACTTTTTTTGGGGGAACTTGTCCAAGAGATGCCTGTGCTCAGTGTACACAGCTCCTGTTCATTTTATGCCGTGTCCTTCACCCTGGCTGTAGTTCCTGCTGTGCCACAAAGGTCTGCTGGGAGCTGGAGAACAGCAGAGGCACTGGACTCCTGTTGAGGTACCATGGTGGAGCTCAGGTCTGGGCTCACTTCTTGGTTTCATATATGACTTGGCTTTAGGCCATGAGGTTCTGCAGGCCTCATTTCTCCATCAGAGAAGATGTGTTCTCTATTGTCTCACGTGCTTGTTCAGTACCAAAGTCTAGGGTATCTTAAAAATGGTCCAGACAGACTGAAAGTTGTACCCCATTTCTCAGATTACCCCCAGTCACAGCTCCTGAGCAGGAATCTGTTGGACTTCATGGTTTTTATGCTGCATAATGTCTGCCTGCTTTAAGCCTTGTAGGCACTGTTGGAGTTGAAATAATAGTTGAAAAAATCAAATTGTAATGCAATCAGTTGATAATTAAATTGTGTATGCAAGTACATTGTGCTCTCCTCTCCTATTAAAGAGTATTTTTTCTGTCTTCTGCAAGTTCTACTGGAATGCCTCTTTCTCTACTGCTTTTAGAAAATGCTGGTTAGAAATCTATCTTCAAGTTAGTCCTTTTGATTGGCCTCTTTTGTATATTTTTGGAACACAGAAATTTTTGATTTTGGAGAAACCCCTTTATTCCTGTACTTCATCAGCTGTAGGTACTGTGGATGCTTTACAGACGTGTTTTCAAGATAACACACAATAGCCTTACATTGTTGTTTAATGTCATAATTGTTTTCATCAAAACATTTATTAATTATTCAAACACCAAAACAACTGACAGCAATAAGTGTTCTCTGGCCCAGTTTTCCTTTTCCTTCTCCCTCCTTTATACTTGGTGAAGCTCAGCCGAGTTGAGTATGGTTCCTCCTGATTTGATAGGTGCTAGAAAGAGTATCAAACTGATTTTTTTCTCTTTTACATCTTGAGATGAATAAATGAACACTTATTATCAGTTTCAGTAATAAATTGACATCTGCCCCATTTACTGCTGCACTTGCATGAAAGAAGAAATTGTGTTCTAGAAAAACAGAATATAATAGTAAAAAAGCTACTAATCTTCATTGATGAACTGTAAGGAGCCCCAAGAATTCTAACAATGCATGTTATGTATGCAGGAACCATTTAATTTTATGTTATTATGCTTGTTTATTGTTAAGGAATGCAGCTCTGAGGAAAAACCATCTAGAGAACAGGATGAGTATATTGGTGAATCTCACTGTTTGCAAAAAAGCGATGAGTGAGTACTAGAAGATTAGAGGTAGAATACATTGAGAAAACAAGTTAAGTGAATAGTAAATTCTGTAATACCTTTAAGTAAGTTAAGTAAATCTGTATTGTAAGATTTGAATTAGCAGTGGCTTAAGGCAAATCAGATTTGACAAAATCTCTCTGGAACAGAAATCTTACTGTAGTTTTTTTTTTAATCAAAGTGAATTTGGGTTTTCTTCAGACCCTGAAAAACAACCTGTCATACATTAGAAAAAAACCCCAGACAAACAGGAACAGCAACAAAAACAATGTTGCTCCACTCTGCTCTCCAAAACCCCTTTCTGGACTTGCAAAGGTATTTTACAATAAGAACATTTCTTTGGGTTTTCACTTGATGTCTTCCACCCAGGTTTCCTTGATATACTGAATTAAAATATCCATATTGTTTTAGTAGGATAAATATAGAGCAAGTTGTTCTTAGTGTGAGAAAGTGTATAGAAGCAAAAGAGAAATACAACAGTCATGAGTAACATTTAAACTTATAAGAGGGTTGATTTAGAGTAGATACAAAAGAAATTTTTATATGATGAGGATGGTAAAACACTGGAACAGGTTGGCCAGAGAAGTAGTAGATGTTCCATCCCTGGAAAAATTCATTGGACAGGGCTCTGAGCATCCTAGTCTAGGTTAAGATGTCACTGCTCATTGTAGGAGGATTGGACTGGACAACCTTTAAAGGTGCCTTCCAACCCAAACCATTCTTTGTCTCTATGAACTTAAGCCCTTGGAGGAAGAGCTACTCTAAGTGAAACAAAAATGAACGTGTTTGAGCATTATGCTGTGGCAGTTTTCTCTCCATACTACACAACTGCAGTGGAATTTCTGCTACATTTCTGGTGTTGTTCTACTTCAAAATATGCCAGAAAAACAATATCATATATGACCTAAAATGTGTTACACATAGAGTAAAACTTGCATGCAAAAAAACTGAAGTCTGCTGAGCGGACACTGGTAGGGTTGATACCTTGACTTAGATGAATTGAAACACAATTCTATTTTAAAGTAATATGAAAGCTCTCTGTAGCATGAACTCACATGATAAAATTAATGCTTAACTTTTCTTAAAAAAATTTGGTAAACATAATTCTTTATGTATTAGGAAACTGTGAAAGTTAATAACCTTCCTGCTAGTAACATTTCCAGATGATCTTTATCCAGGCAAGCTAGCATAGGTCTCCAAATACTGCTTTCATGTAAAGAGAAGCTACCAGGCTTTTAATGCGTTCCCATGTGGAATTCAAATGTGTCTTAACCACTAACCACAGTGAGTCTGTTTCCAGGAAGCATGGAACTTTCATCAGCTAGAAAAGGAAGTAAAACATTGCCCAACACATTGGTATTGATTCTGATTCAATCATCAAATCAATCTCAGAAATTTATGTCACTTTTAACTGGAATAAGGCATGCAAGTAGAGTACTAAGAATAAGTAATGCATCTGTTCAAACCAAACAGAAAATTGTCAAATGCTTACCACTGATTAAGAACAGTAGCATTTACCTTAAGCATTAAATGATGTTACTGCATATTAATAGCATACATAGTCCTTGATCAGCTGACACTTTTTCAAAATTTTAAGATGATGAAAATCAGCTGTCATAGTAAAACAATGCATTGAAGCAAAAGAATTCTCTTGTTTTCTTAGATTTATTTGTGAAGTGCTCTATTACAGGTACCAAGGGCTGATAACACTTTTTCTTCATTGTTTTCAGCAACTGTTGCCTACTGCTGATGCCCCAGAGCAGTTGGTTTGTCCCTGACAGTGCTTATGATCCACAGGGAAGTGCCATTGCTCTGGTCCTCACTGCCTGCTGTTGGCAGCACACTATTTATGCAGTATTGTTTTCCCTCTTGGACAAGGAAGTTTGGGCAGTGATGCAGGTAAATAGTCTTCAGCCTCAGTTGAGAGAGACTGCTGGGAAGCTGTTCTCAGTGATACCATACAAGCTCTGAACTTTTTTGTTTGATCCAGGTTAGACAGAGGGGGTTAAAGGTTGTGTCTGCACTGGCAAGGGATGGACACGTTGCAGTACCAGGTCGAAGATTTGTTTTCTGTTTTGAAGGATGCCATACTTTTCTATGCTGAACTAAAATATCATGCCTACAGCATGGGTCTCACCAGGTTTTAGAGATAACTTTATATTAAATTAATATGCATCAAGCAACAGTCAGCTAGCCAGTACTGCCCTTCCAAATGGCTCTGGAAAACTATCCATAGTGACTGTATTCTGCCACCCTTCCCAGCCATATCAGCAAGGATTTTTTCTCTCCATTTGTATCAACCCCTAATGTATTTGATTTAATTTATACATACTGTGTTCTTGTTAAATCCTGCTCAGGTTTTGAAAACTGTGTTATTTGTCAGGCAGGTATTCTGAGAAGTTGGCAAATTCCACAGTTCCCTGGCCATCATCAGAAATGTTGTTGCCAATGAGTATTAAAAATTTAGCTGCTCTCAGGAGCTGGAGACCTTCAGGGATAACTGTGTAGAAGAGGTTTTGGCTGCATGCAAGGCTTGTGTTTCTTTGACAAGGAAATGGGCCAAAAAAAAATCTGTGGAATAATTTGTTTTCACTCCCAAGAACACAGCATGGTTAAGAGACATCCGTGATTGCAGATTGCTTATATTCCTGTGGCTTTTTACAGTGTCAAGACTCTAGTCATAAGTGCTGGTTGAGACTTTTCAAAAGATAGAACTGAGATTCTGGCACCTAATTTTAAGTAAGACTTCTGCTTTCTGGCTGCAAAGTACATTAAGTCTCTTTCTCCAAGAGAAGATTAAGTCCAAGTGACCTTTAGGCTCAGACTTAAGTTTTCCCAGTTCAGTGGATGAAGTTGCTTGAAACAAAGGAGGGCATGAGTATTCCTGAGGGGCATTAAATTTGTCATTTGGTCACAGCTACACATTCTAAACAATGCCTTTGTCTAGAAATTCTTCTCATCATAAAATAGCCTGTGAAAGTGGTGAACAGCTACTGTACAATTCTGTATGTGGACTACAAATTCCATCTCAGATGGTAAGAGAGCATGTCTGGGCTCTCAGTCCCTCACTTGTTCCTTTTGTTCACTGAATGCTGCATACAGGTAGGTGGCTGATTCTGAAGCCTCTCTCATGATATGATACCTACTTCAACCCCACAGTCCTTTATTATCCTTTATTACCAGCCCCATTTGCTCTACCATTTAAAACATTTTCCCACGTTATCTACTTTGCCCCACTGGCAACCAAAGGAACTAGACAAAGTGATTGCTTTTCAGACAATTTGGAATAAAAAAAGTCTTTTATCTGTAGTCTTGCTGCTTGCAAACAAATGCACAGTGGACACAATGAGACTGTTTGACATGTCAGAGTCTAATTCTTTTTCTTGGAAAAACATCTAATGTTCCCCTGTTTAAACCAAAAGAGAACATACTTTATCTGTGTCCCACTTTCTACTTATTAAACAAAAAACAGCTGGTACTAGTACTTGCCTTTAGGAGGAGAGCATCAGAAGTTGAAATATCAAATCTTGGCTCTACTTAGTTGCCAGGGTGATGCATAATTAACCAGGCTGCAGGAATGTTACAGAAAGTAAACATAAGGAAACAGTCTTGCTAATGGAAAAATTTAAACCACAGTTTTAAGTAAGACTGAAGGGGCTGAAGATTAAATCTTAATTAAAAATGTTCACTTGAACATGTATGTTTGTTTTTATATGGTAATTTGCTAAAAATAGTGTCATCGTGTGGTCAGGAAAAAATTTAAATGAGTTTGAAAGCAATAAAACAGGATTCTGAAACATGTTATTGATGGCACAGTCTCTGTAAAAGATTGGTGTTTCACTGATTTGTGGGGATTTTGGGGGGTTATCTCCTTGTTACTAGTAGGATTCTGTTTGAAAACCAGTACATTTCTCCACAACATATCCAATTAGAAAAGAATAGGAAAAAAAATTGATTTGGAACAAATGGGAAATTAGATAAATGCAAACCATTCATCTCTTGGAAACTTTATTCTTCCTTATAGTATCTCTCAAAGACACACTTCATGTGCAGCAGTCTGAACAGATACACAGCATAGGGGCTGCTCAGTAAAACAGACCTGGGGTAGGAGGGTGCACCTTCTGACCCTGATGGAAAGACAGTCTTTTTAAAAATTCTGTTTGTTTTCTGCATTTGGTCATTTTATTGTTCAGAACTATTTTAGACTTTGAGGGATGTTGCTAAAATCAAGACACTGTGTACTTAGCAACAGGCCTCGTGATGCTCTTCTGTGCCTTATCCTCCCTTGATAAAATCAGTGTAATACTTTTTCTTCTACAAAGCTAAGAGCAGTAAGTGACCTCCAGCTTGCTTAAAACTCTACCTTAACTAGTCAGAGCAGATGCTACTGATCAGAGCAGCAGTTCACTTGCATTTCTTAATATAAGTAATTCTAATGTCTGTTGTCATTTAAGGCCCATTATTCTTCACCTTCAAACTTATTTGGTTCTCCTGATGAAGTGAGAACCATCAAGGTGCTTGTATGTGCTCACTGTGCACTATTCCCAGTGACTTGAGCAGATGACAGTGAAGGTTGCTCACTTTGGTACTGCAAAGTGCTGAGCACTCTTGGCTCATGTTGACTTCTCTGACAGTCGAGGGTGTACAAAGAGGACATCTTGTGATCAAAGCTTGTTTGCCGCACACTGTGTTGGGTATAAAGGTGCCCTGAAGAGTAAGTCTGAATACATCTATCCCTTGTGCTTTAACTCAGGACATTATCTTTCTACTTTCTGAATTACTTGTATTCACTCAGAACTGCATCTTGTTATGAAATTAGCATTAGGTAAAAATGTATTTCTTTCTGTTATTTTGTAATTTCTCCCATTTGATTCAATGAACTTTTAGTTTGTGTGGCATAAAAATATGCATGGAAGTACCAGTTAATCTGCAGGAAAATGCCCACGTAGTTCCTACACATTGTGTCCTCTTTCCTTACTGAGCAGGATGCAGATTCCTGAGGGCCCCCTCACATTTGAGTGTTATGTAGAAATAGCAACTTCTGAACTCACAGTCGCTGTCAGACTATTGATAAGGCGATGGGAAGGTCTGGCATTTTGATGTAGAACAGAGAAAAAAATACAGATTCCAGAATCATGTATTTTTGCCCATATTTGCAAGAAGGATGCAATATTTCACCTGAGGCAAGGTCTAAAATTATTCTTTCCGCTGTTTGGTGAGGCCCTGCTGAGAAGAGGAGCCACTTCAGCAAAGTATCATTATTTACTGTGTTCCTTAGCATCTCCAATGAAGCATTTGATTGTAAAGCGAAACCAATCCATCCTTTCAAATTTAGTCCTTAACACTTATTTGGCACATCTGACCTCATAAGGGGACCCAGTACCCTCACTGCTGTCTGACCAAGGAACAACACTGGAGTGAGCTGTGAAAGCAGCTTCTTGCCTCCATCTTCTCTGCAGGAAATGTTGCCAAGTGCAAACACTGGTGTGTTTTCACATATTTAGAAAGCTTTGAGGCAGAAAATGGTTGCAGTTTTTTAAAATATGCTACTGTTCAGGTAAATTCAGCATTCTTATGGTTGCTAAGAGCCTGTATCAAAGTACTCTTCCATCCTCATGCAGAATGGCTGGTGTTGGATAGCTTTCGTGTTATATATCCTGTATATTACAAAGATTTGCCTGAAGCTTGGGACTTAACAAGCACAACACAGAAGGACTTTTGTACAAAGCCTGAAGAGTTAGTCCTGGGCCTTTGGCCAGGAATAAAGAATGCTTGCCCTTGTGCCATTTTGTCCTGTGCTGCTCCGGTTCTGGCAGCAGCTCTGCTTCAGTGTAATTGTTGGCACTGGAGCTCAGCTGAACCTTGAATGGCCTCTTCCTGCAAGCAAGCAGGGGAGCAGAGGTCCGAGACAGCATCAAAACTCCGTATTGATCAGCTGGAATAGAGGACTCTATTATGAGAACTCTTCATATCAGAGCCAAGCAAATTGACTACAGTGATATAGCAGAGAAGCATTAAAAAAAGCCATAAAGAGTGTCAAGTAATTTTTCAGTTTTTCCATAGATAATGGAAAGGCTAAAAGAATACAAGAACAAACAGCCCCTTCTGGGACAGTAACTGTTTTGGCCATCTATCTGCAGTTGTTGTTGATCTCTTCTTCCTATCTGGGCTTAGTAGTAGTTCCCAGCTCAGCTGGACCAGACACAGAGCGTAGTCACAGCTTTAAGTGATGAAGTGTTTTTAACTGTTTGCAAAGGCTTGCTTACTCTTATTTATTCTGCTTACTGTTCTTTTAAAAAAAAAAAACTTTCCCATTTCATTAAGGCAGATTTGGAAGTCAAACCAGAAACTTCAGACTCTACTACGATGGAAAACACTTTGTTGGGGAGAAACGTTTTGAGTCCATCCATGACCTGGTGACAGATGGATTGATTACTCTTTATATTGAAACGAAGGCAGCTGAATACATTTCCAAGATGACAATTAATCCAATTTATGAACACATAGGATATACAACTTTAAACAGAGAGCCAGCACACAAAAAGCATATGCCAACCCTGAGAGATGGACATGATGGCAAAGAGTCTACAGGAGAGGATGAGGTAGCAGAAAAGAGGGTAAGCAATTGTTAACCCACACTTTTTTTTCTGTTAGGTTTTTTATTTTGTGCTTTTAACCTTTCCCCTCTCCTATAAAGTACTAAAGGTCTCTGCATCTATTTAGTCTACATATTTATTTCCAATGTTACATTAACAGTAATATTTAAACTGGTTATAGAGTTTTGTAATGGTAATTTTTGCATATTGCAAATTTTCATGATTTGGAGGTTAGTTATTTATCATTGTGATTCTTCAGGTGTTTTTATAGTTATGGATGTTACCATTAAGCCACTCCTGTATTTCATATGGGCAAACAGTATTTAATATTAAAGTTGTTTACAGTATATAAAACAATTGCATTTTATTTTCATTATATTCAGCTTTCCCCAAACAAATGCATTCCATAATCTATTCAACAGTCTGCATATAATGACAGTAAAGTTGTCCACATTATAAATAAGACTATTCATTAAGTTGATAAAATGTTAAAACATTTCACTTGGCTAAGTTCAGCCTGTCAGAAGCTGACAGAGCTATTTTTGGCCTCAGCCAGACTTACAAAGAAGGATTGCTCTCTTCAGAGAGTTGCAATATCAGCTGAGAAGTAATTGCATCCTGGATTATAAAAGAAAAACGAAGAAGAAAGAAATCTTAGAACCAGTGAACATAAAAATATTAAAGGAGGTTGGGAATGTACTGGGCAGACAAAGCAGCTGCCTGAAATTTCATTTGTGTTTTAGAGACTAAACATAAAAGGAAAGCATAATGTAAATTCTGTTGTGTTAAATGAAATATTTTGTTTATTGAAAATCTGACAAATGAAAGTCTTTTTTAAAGTTATTTTTTACACATGTGTAGGTGTGAATGCATGTATAATAGTCTGATATGTTCTCCTATTTCACAAACTTCAGAATACTCTCCATTAGGACTATCTAATATGCTTATAGTGCACAGATGAAATGCTAACCTTAGTTGGGACCTTTTGTCTCTCCAATCAGAAATATGTGATTTTAGTTTTTGTGGGTGTGGAGAAAAGGTCTGACTGACAATTTCCAACATCTGTGACTATTACAGTGAAACTAAGCTCCACACAGAGTCCACAGAGAGAGAGGCTCATAGCTTTGGTCCTTCAAATCCTCCTTCAGCAGAATCTGTCATTCTGCACTGAGTTTGCTGAGAGATGAAGCACCCAACTTAGCTTAAAGTATGAATCTTCACTGTTATCAGATCATTTTGACAAAAGAAATACTGCAGGGATATTGAAGCTAGCTGACCACGTTTAATATCCAATTTCTTGCCTGTTAGGTACCAGTAGTAGAGGGGAGAGTTATCACTTACAGTTCCTGACAGCCGCTGCTTCCAGCGTGCTGTTTCAAAAGGATTTTTTTTGCATATTATCATAGGCAGTTTATTATAATGCAAAGCCTGGGCAAAAATCTTCTCCAAGTCTTCTGGAAGTCACCACTTTGTGTTTCTTTGGTAAAATTAACTCTTCTTGCATTTAGAAACTTTCAAGTGACAGCAGAACTCTGTTCTGTTACATTTTTTAGATTGATGAAACAGTGTTCATAGTAAAGAGATTCCAGTGATTAGTATTGAAGAATGCTGTTTTTTCTATGGATTCCACTGTGTTATGTCACTGACCAACAAGGTGTACGTACCATTTGAAAACACTTTTCACCAAATAGCTCAAGGACTATTGAATGTTTCTCAAAGATTGAAATTTTATGTGAAAAACCTTTAGACAGGTTAGACACGAAATCTTAGCATCCCACTCTCTTCATCTGGAACTTACAAGTGACTAAAGGGGCTTCAGCCACAAAACAGTTCAACAGTAATGGTGTTTGCAGTCCTGAAGCCCAGGTTTTAATACTCTTCTTTATTTTGTCTTGGAACTGTATTGATGTGAACACACTGAGGCACACAGACATTACAGGATAAGTAAATGTGGAGATTTCAATTTACTTTTTGAGTCATTATCCAGTTGGGATTGCTGTCTGTGGCTGCATGGGGACAGTACAGTGTGATCTTTCTCACTGTGGGGTGGTGTAGAGGTGATATCTTGGCTGTCTTTGCACCTCTTACGGTTTTGGTGGGAAGATGGCACAGGTTTTCCTGCATGTCACTTCACCCAGCAAATCTCCAAGGAGAGTAAGGCATTCAGCCCCATGACAAACACCTGATCCCACTAGCAACCTCAGCATTTGAAACAAGCAGCCATTTATAAATAGGTCGAGTAGTTTTTCTTTCTTTTTGGCAGCAGGGGTGGCAGATTGATTCCTGATGTCCAATATAAACAGAATATCATTGAATTGCCATGAATCAAAGAAAATTCTTCAGAGTTTAACACCAAAAAAAACATTGTCTTATGATCCAAGCAGCAAGATCTGTGTGCCCATTAGCCCCATGGTGAGGATGAAAATTTCCTCAGTGTGTACAGCATTTGGCAATTAATGCATCTTTATCAGTTTTGTAATGTGGTCACACAGCTTCTCCCTGCACGTGAAGAGAGAAAGAAGTCTGGGTCTGTAACGTGATCATCCTGAACCAAAACACATTCCCAGATTTGCAGACTCTGAGGCTGTTCAGATACGAATCTAGATTTTGTGCCTGTGACTGTTGCCCAATCGTGTGTGGGTGGTGTATGGAATATAAGTCCTTCAGAAGAAGGAAAGAAGAGACACAAAGACACAGTCAGAGCCTGTGGAACAGCTGGTGGGAATGGAGTTTCACTTTCTGCCATGGCAACTGGGCAGCTAGAGAATACAGCCCAAGCTTGAGAATGAAATATTAAAGGGCACTCACCCAGTCTTCAGTTTGGTGCGGGGCAGTAGCAGGAAATGCTGCATTTTGTGTTAGATGCCTCCCAGCAGGCACTTGTGATACTTCATTTGTTCCCTGCTCTTTTCTGCTATTAATGTATGGTAGAAGAATTCAGTATGTGCTGGGTGACACTTTTCATATGCAATATATTAAAAATGAGCCCTAATAAAGGGGGAAGATTTAAAGACCGTAAGAGATGAAAAGTCAAAACTTATGCAATCATTAGATAAGGATTGTAAGACACAAATTGCAATACTCCTGAGTTGTACATGAGGCCATATTGTGGCGTGATTTAAGATGCAGTTTTTAATGGGAAAAGCATGAGAATATACTCCACTACACAGCATGTGCTTCACTGATTATGAGGAAGAACATGACTGCATACCATGTTCAAGTATATATTAAAAGTTAAAATTCCTGGTTTATGATTCAGTGCTTTTCATAACCTGTGAAGGAATTGCTAAATAGTCAGAGATATCTAGAGGAGAGACTGAAAACAGGAGAGTGCTTGTCTTGCTTGAATGTCCCAAATAGACATTTTAGATGCTGTGCTAAAAAGATGAGGCTGGTTCCCAAAACAGTCTGCAGATTGTTCAGAACTCAGTTGTGGAGCCATCATGGTCTGTGTTTTAAGAGAGGTCTAAACATTATTTAAAAGAGGGCTTCCCATGTGGATTCAATCTGTATCACCTAGTGTGGAAGTGGAAATAATACCCAATATCATAAGATTTAGTATTCCTCCTGTGCCTTGAATACTGATGGGTCTCTGAACGTTCTCTACTCTCAAAGGCAATTATGGCCTTCAAGCAGATGACTTGATTTCAGTTAAACACCTTGTAAAAATGGTAGCTCTCAGACATTGGTAAATATCTAGAAACATATATCAAAGTCCTTTTTTAAAGCCCTGCAAAACTTTTTTTTTTCATTTTGACAGGTTTTTGATTTCTTTATAATCTGTATAGTATGTGTAAGAAGTTGTATGAGTGATTGATTCAAGATTTAGTATTTGTTATGAAAAAATGAAATCATTAGTTATGAGTTATCCTGTCTTTCAAAATGAAATGCTGGGGTAAATGTTAGGATAGCAACTGAATCACATTTATTCATGTTTACTTTGGTGATATGTGCTATTGCTTCAAGAAACTTCAGTGGCTGCAAATCAATTACAGACCCCTTCTAGACTGTACTACATTTCATTCAATTCCTGTAGATGGAAAAAATTGAGAGAAGGTTTGTGGCAGCAGTCACCCAACAAAAGCAATCTTCTTTTTCTGTTTTCAGTTACCTTAGTTGGTGATAACATTTTTTCCTCCATAGTAAAGAAGGCTGATTTTCTGCAACTCTGTGCAAGGAGATCTGAAAATGTAAATTGGTGTAATTTTAGTAGGAAACATGCTTTTATACCTGCCTCCAAAGATAATTGAGATCACAAAGTTAAGCATGATCTGTGTACATTTCTAATGAATTCATAACAGAATCCACATAGAAAATCAAGGGTGATACTGGGGGGTGTTTGCAGAGGGTCCAGTCTTACTCTCCAACCTTAAACTGACACTTATATTTTCATTAAATCACTACTGCTTTTCTACTTTTGCTCTCAGTGAAATCTGTTAGTAAGATCTGCTTAAGCCTTTCCTTCACCATCACTTATTCTGCCTTCAGTGACAGCACATGAGAAGCTGCAGCCCAGGCAGTTGCAGTAGCTGTCATAGAAGCATAGGCACCCTTATTGAGGTCTGGGAGGGAGGAAGGCAGCTTTGGTGCCCAGTAATGCCAACTCTGGAACTGATAGGAACTAAAAAGAACACCTGGTCTTAGTAATCAGGGAGGAAAGTGTGCTTTGAGAGCTGAAGCAGTCTTCATGCTGGAAGTAGTTTGAAATACTTCCATTTACTTGAATTAACCAATAAGAAAAGATGGGTGTATAATGTATACAACATCTAAACAAGCCATAGCTATAACAAGGGTAATGATGAAGCAATAATGTTTCTAGAAGTGCAACTAATGAATGTTTACCTTAAAGTACATTTAAAGATGCAGGAGACTGAGCATTGAAGAATCCCATGGGTTAACTTGAGGAGATTGTCAACTCTTTTCTCACAAATGTTCCTTTCCAGTCCCTGCGCGGGTGTCCATGACAATCACTCTGTAACTTTAATGTAATTTATAAATAAAACATAACTCTGTGGAAGGCAGAAATTTCTATTTATTTCTTCTGGGTTTAGCCCATCTTTCAGCACAGACTTCAAAGCACAGACAATTTTGTCAATTCCGAGAAAGTTCTCAGCAGGATGAAAGACAAGCCTACTTTTTAGGTAGCTGCTCCAGCATATCAGCAGCATAGTGCTCAGAAGAGATTGCCCCAGCCTCAGTCTTCCTCATCTTTCATTCTGTGCATTAGCTTTTATGTTTGTGAGGAACCAGTGTCATATATGATATTATATATGGCACGTACAGTTCAAGCTGAGACTGCAAATGGTTACAATGTCTTTTTATAAACATAAATGTTTTTAACTTAACCCTATGCTTATTAATACCCAAGAAAGGAGAGTTAAGTGCACATGTTGCCCAGTGTAGAGACATCAGCATAAAGAAAATTCTTTTCTCCAAACTGCAGTGCTTTTTCTACTTATAATCACCAAGAGTAACCCAAGCCTTTATTTGTGTTCATTATGGCAGTAAAATTGATTCACTAAAAAAGCTTGTATAAACTGATTTTGTTTCAAGATTCAAAGCTTCCAAATGAAGCATGCACTTTGCTAATTTAAACCCCAGGTCACACACAGAATATCTAGTTTACTCTTATCAGTATCTCATGCTTATAAAAGATAAATTAGGAAGCAAAATTTGTTTTTTAAGGGTCTCCAACTGGACCTCCAGTGCTAAACACTGTCCCATAGTTCTCCTCTTTCTCCCAGGCCGAATTCTTTCTTTTTCTGTTGGTGCCAGCTCTGGTTCATGCTCAGCCATGCTCTGTTAATTCCTGCAGGTTACAAATGGTTTCCTGGCTGATTCCAGTGAGCCCTGCAGGACTTGCCTGCCTGCCTCCAGGTGTGTTTGCACCTCCAGAGAACACTAATGTAGTGCTTACCCCAAATGTGGGAGTTAGTGTGAAGTAAAAGCTGTGTGCTCATGTTGGTAGCCCAGTTGCATGTTGCTGATCCAGTATTACAAGGGCCAGAACAAATAAGGCTCCACAGCCTGCAGACAGTGAGGAGTGCCCTGGGTCAGCCTGCATTTCAAGCAGAGACTGCACCTCCGTTGCTGTGCTACTCCTGTAGAGGTGTTTCCTTCCTTCTCAAGGTAAACACAGTTGAGGATCCTGCTTCAGCCTTTTGTCATGGGTACAAGTCACTTCACTGCTTGCTGAGATGACCTTTCACGTTACTTTCTGCTTTTTCAGCTGAAAAAGTGTGGCTCTTTTATGATCTGACATGTGAGATGTGTATACAAAGATACAGTCTTCAGAAAGTTTTGTGTCAAATTATACTGAGACAGGCAGCTGCCATGTGAAATGGAGTGGGGCTAGTCTTTCAGACTCACACATCAGACCCTCAGCATATGCCCTGTGCCTGATTGAGCCTTTGTAAGATGAGTAGTGTGCAGAACTGTTAAAAAGGCTGTAAAGCAGTACAGTTGCTATGCAATTAATCCTAAAGAATAATGCTTGTGTTGTTACTGATAAAATGAAACCATTAGCAGTGAATAAACTGTTACTCTTTTCCTGTGTTTCTGGGTGTTGTGAGGTCAGTCAGTGTGAAGCCCTCATCTCAGTTCTTTTCAGGGTTTTTAAAGCTTGGTGGTTTGGATCTGGCTGCGTTTTTAATGCCCTTCAAAAAGTATTGTATAGCCCTAGCGTCTCTTACATGTACTGGCAGAAATTTCCTTCTTTTGTAACTGAGATAGGCTAGTGGAAGAAGACACACAGGGAGAGAGGGAGAGAGCAGTCTCCCTTTGCTCTTGAAGAGCCAAAGAGGATGGCTTTCTTTGGGCACTCTTCAGGGTGAACACGAGTTTCCCCATCCTAGTGGACCTTAGCAGTCCGGACATAGAAATACAGAGGTCCAGCTCAACTCCAGATGGGCAACAGAGAGCATTGTGACTTCAGTCCTAGCACACTGCAGGAGCCTGCTGCTGACCTTCCCTATGGGCCTTACACTTGAGGCTTCCAAAAAGGCCACCTAGAGGTAGTGGGGAAGCCACATAGCCACAAATAAGTAAATTACAATCTTCTTTCCCCCTTTTTAAAAAAAAACCCAGTGGCTACTCTTGACTTTTTATGCCTTCTCACAACTGAAGAATCCATGCAGTGGCCACAGAAGGGAAAAAGGTGAGACTCTCAGAGCAGCCCCTGAAGCAGGTGTGTGGTTCTGATTTATTGCTTGTGCACAGGGTGTTCTGGATGGTGAGGGACTGCGGTGGGTTGCTACTTGGCAGCTCCCTCGTTTGTTGTTCTCATTCCTTAGCTGTGTGAGTTTGGGGTCTTTTTTTTTTAACTCCTCCTCCCATCTGGCATCTCCTAATTATTTTCTATTACTAATCACTTCTACAGGAAACAGACTGGACTGTTGAAAAGAGCCCTATAAAAGGATAATTTTGTTATTTACAAGTTTCTTACCTCACTTAAACTTTATAACGTGACACTGTATAGCTGGTGATAATCACCTTGGGCTGTGATTGTGTCCAATCTCATAAACTGGGCAGGGTCAGGTCTGGTCACTTGGAGAACATGAGAGGCCCAAGAGAAGCTGGGGCAGTGCCAGTTGGTCGTGAACTAATATCTGAAATATCTTGCATTTTATGCCTTCTTCAGCTCTATGTAGGCAGTTCAAACCTGTGCTAGGAGTCTTGAGTACCAGGGATTTTCTTCATTTACCTCTGTCTTTATTCAGATAAACTCCTTTCTCTCCTTACTGTTGGCTCCTTGTGTGTCTAGATGGGAGTGGTAAAGCACTGTACATGGGTCACTGTTTACAGGCTTCCAAGTACAAATACATGTCTTTTGGCTTCTGAGCAGGGATGGAAAGGATGTAGGCACATCTGCTCCACTAATAATTGCCCATTCATAAGTGCTTACCAAATGCTAAAGACCCATGGAGAGTGAAATGCTTGTTTTAGAGCTGGTAGCAGAAAGAGTAGTAGTTAGGTGTGCCTAAGTATAGACTGTGAAAGAAAAGAAGAATACCATTTTTCCTGTGGTTAGTGCCACAGAAACTCATCTGTTCTGGTCCTTGTTTCTTTCTTTTTAATCTTTCACAAGAAAAAAGATATTTTCAGTGAAAGCTTCTCATGCTTAATTTTAGTCTCTAGCTGAATGTTTTCTGACTGAACAAAGTAAGGAGAGCAGTTTTATTACTAAGCTCAACAAACTACTTGCTCCTATTATTTCAAACCTGTCACACTTGTCATCAGTAAAGACAGCAACTCTTGACAGTTTTGCAAAGTCTTCCTTTGATCATTAACTTTTAGAACATTAAACTTTTCCATATTTAACCTTTCTTTTGCATGGCATCAGCAGTTAGAAACAGTATTGCTTCTGGCATTTAGTGCCAGATATTTCAGTAAGGTAAAAATCACCACACTGAGAAATGTGGTTCTCAGTTCTTAGTTGTTGCTCTAATCTTCATCGTATTAGTATTAATATTCCTCAGTATCAACTTCCATACAATTTCCAAGATAAGTAAAAGATGATGTGTTTCTAATACTGAAGTTCATATTATAAAGCACTTCAATTATATGGCTGTGTAGTGGGGATTATTATTGCATTTTCTTAGCACTTAAGCACTTAGAAACAAGTTGCCTAAGGAAGCTTAGAGCTAGTACCACAGAGTATAATGTCCTCTATTAAGCCTTAGTCATATGTGTATGTGATTTAATAAATTTTTTCATGATTTCCAATTTGTGAATTAGATTAGTATCACTTAGAGACAAGCAGCTTTTACCCTTCCTGAGAGAGGATTGGAGGAATTCTGTGAAAATATGAAAAGGCTCTGTTCCCAATTTCCATTTTACATGTAATGGTGAAACATTTTAAAAGCTCTGTGCTTTATATCATGTGTCAAATAGTTCATTGGTAGAAGATTTCTGGTGTTTTTACATTGCTGGAAAAGTCTTGAAGCCATTTCCCAAAGTTAATATGCTAGCGAATTACATTTGCATTCAGGCATTTCTGTGAATTGGATGATGATTAGAGTAGCAATATGTTTAATGCAAATGCACAAAAATTGCAGAAAGTATCCTGTGTTGTTACGTTTCACAGAATTTCAAGTGCTCAGTCTCTTAAGTGACAGCTTCTCATTCCCTCCAGCTTCCATCCAAATCCTTGCTAGCGCTGGTCACAGCTGGTGCCTGGGAGCTTCCAGTCACCTCTGCCACACTGAAGTTCTCAAGGCAGACTCACTGCTCAGTAAGATGGTCGTGCTGAGATCTTACTGGACAAGTCTTTTATGGACCTTAAGGGTTAATTCTCTTGGGCTGTTTTTATTGTTGAAAATTCACACAACTTCAATGTTAGAAATCTTAGAAGCAGTGTCATTTTTAAAGTGCTGGTTGATGGTGGCAGTACAAATGAAAAAGTGCCCTGTAAGGTAAGATGAAAAGCATGCTAAGAAAGAAAGAAGTTGTGCTAGTTTAGCATTTTGTTCATTTCCACTGAATTTAAGTAGTGTAAATATACCCTAAGCTTAATCTTTTAGCTTTGATGTGACCTGTACTCAAAATAAAAGCTGCTGGTCGAAGACCACATGCATCTGAAATCCCAGGTGTAGACTGAGGTGTGGGATTAGTGTATTTCACCTGAAAATAGACATCAACCAAACATTATGTTGTAAGAAACCACAGACTTGCTGGGGAGGGGGAATAAAACCCCCTAGAGTCTCTCCTGTGTAATAGAAGTTGTATGATCTGTCTGCATGCCAGTGCTTCTCCCTTGAAAGGTAAATATTCTGCATAGCCAAGATTTATGATGGGGAGTTGCATTGCCAGCTCCATTTTGAATCATTCAAAATCATTCCATTTTCAAATCAAGTAGTTATTTAAATTTGTTTCAAAGATGCTGTGTTTGACCATTTGAGATGATGATTTCTTGAGTGCCTGTCTCAAGAATTTTTAACAGTCATAACTTTCTGTAGGGAAATGGGATGTTTACTGCCCTTATATGAAAAATTTTCCTGACAGAAGCATTTTAAAATGTTAATTAGGAAGCTTAGAGGGAATAAATAGGAAAAATGAACCATATGTGTAAAAGGAGAGAAGATAATATTGGAACACTGGTCAACAGAAGCTAAACGAGCCTTTTCTGAGAATGTGATCAGGGATTAGAAGACTTTATGGGTGGAAATAAACTGATAATTTGTTAATAACTAATAATGTGACTTTGGGAGCAGACTAATTCCACTGCCAATTCCGCTCTGGTTTCATTCATTGCAGGTTTCAAAGCACTCTTGATTTAAATAGAGATTTATGCAAGGAAGTGGGATTCCACATGAGACTCATTTGAAGGATGATCAGCCCATCTGATTCTCCAAGTGTGCCTAATTACACTGTATAAAATGACCCTGACCCAGTGGTGCAGCTACACCCATGGACACACATGAACCTACAAAACTGCTAATCAGGGTCCATGAGGAGTGTTGGTGAGCACTGGGGGTTACCCCATTGTTTAATTTTTCTGCAGTGAGGTGGTCCATAAGCAGGTTTTCACCATTATAAATTTTGCAAGCACATTGCATATAGCCATTTGACAACTCCAGTATTCCTTCAGGTTAAACACTGTTTTCACCTTGACTCATCGGTTCAGATCAAATGGTAATTCAGGAAGGATTAGGAGACTTTGCATTCTTACTCTTATTTATGCTAAATAAGTATGATTATGGACTGAAAGTATGATTAAGAAAGAAACTGTGACAGCACATGTATCATAGCAACACAGTTTATTCAGGGAGAAGTGGATGGATTCAAAATAGAGGATGTGCCAAAGGAGCAGGTGTAATCTGAAATACAAAGAGTGTTTGGAAATTAATGAGCTGCGGTTTTCAATTATAACATACATTGAATTAGTCTAAATTGAATTACCATGTAGAACAAAAAAAAAAGGCTAATATTAGATGCATTAGACTGTCAGTCAAGACTAATGTGAAATGAGTATTATACATCAGGTAAGAAAATATTGATGAGACATAAAAAGAAATTTCCATACCATTTGCCTATGTTATACCAGTAGCCAAAACTCCTATTCCACAAGGAAAAAACTAAAAAACACCTAATAAATATACAAATAGAAAGGCCTTGTGGATTACATGATTTTCATTATCCCTAAGTGTATACATCTTCAGTTGCAAAAAGATAACAGAGGTTGATTGTAAAAACTGCTTTTATCAATAGGATTCTTAAATGGGTATTATAAAGGAAATGTAACATTTATTTCCTCCTCAAAGGATATGGTTAAACGTCTCTTTTATTTTTATTTCTCCCTTTATTTGAGGAAATCCTTAGAACGGTATAGTTCAGATAAGGAATAAAACCACCAGTGCTGTGTGGTTTCAAAAGATTACTCTTAACAGCCTGTTTTCTCTTACGATACTTTAATTTAGTATATCAGAATAAAGAGCATTTGCCAAAAGAGGAGCATTCATGCAGCTGCCAATTTGCATTACATTTTAACTGCTATCACTCCTATGGAGCACATGGCATTTTTGAATGACTTTTAAGGTCTTTTTGGAGTACAGTCTGCCTTGACATGTCATGAGTCAAGAGGCTTTTGCTGGAATGACCCTTCACTGCAGTGAACGCCAGTGGAGCCTTGGTCACAGCAGCACAGCTCTCTGCAGGCCAGCAGGGAGACATGTCCAGACAAAGGGATGGGAAGAAAATGCAGTGCTGTCAGCTGAAAAAGGAAATGCTGACTCAATGAGAGCAAGATGGAGAAGCTGCTGAGGAACAGGCTCTGTGTTGCTGACCAGGGGGAGAGTTGCTCCCCTAGGCAGAGCTCCTTGTTTCATCAGCTCCTCTTCCTGAAGGCCTTGTAGCTGCAAGACAGATCTCTCTAGCTCCAGTTTAACAGTGAGTCATGGTGTAATCATTAACTTAAACTTTCTGAGTAGTCCTCCCAGTCCCTCTGCTCCCACCTTGCAGGGAGAGTGTACCTGACCAAGGCATATGCCTTAGCTTACTGTTAAAAGCTTCTGGCAGGAGGGGAGGAAGACAAGATGGACCAAAACCAAAACTATGAAGGATGGAGGGGTGGATGGGAAGGACAGAAAGCAAAATTGTAAAGGACAGTCTTTGTCTGGAAGATTTATTGGAGACAAATTCCAGTGTTTAATGATGCTTCTCTTCTTTATCACAAATCATCTTGAATGGTTTGCCTGAGGAACAGTGATGCTGCCAGCCCCTTCTGTCCTCTACCAGTTCTTGGTCTCCTGTACTTTTTCAGGTTTAGTTGGGGTTGGCTGCCTTTTAATGCAGTTTGTTCTCAGGCAGAAGAATGGGACTGTGGTAAGGAGCTACTACAAAGCAAGGAGACAATTTCTGAGGCTGATGCCTCAGCTTGAACTCATAGTCATGGGAACTGCTTTCCTCACCAGAGTCAGATTTAGGAGCTCATTTCTTAGCTTTTTGGGTAGCTTTTATCATGGTGTTTGATTGGCATCTCCTGCCTTAGTGTGACACAGCTTGGTGGCAACTCTCCTTTTGTCAAGCAGTCACGTCCTGCCTCTTGCAAGCAGGCTGGTAGTCTCTGTCTTTAAGGAAAGGGCAGGAGCAGTGGGTTATTTTAACAGAGGCAGCTGGGGCCGTGGGGACATCTTGCACTGGCAGCTGCAGGGGAGAGCCCTGTGGCTCCTGCTTGTCCTGGGATGAGGGCAGGACTGCACTTCCTTGTCCACAATGCAGCTCTGTGAGGAAGCATCACTATTTATGCTGCATAAAGGAAGTTGTAGCTATAGTTATTAAACCCAGATAGCACCATTACTGATTGCCATATCACACCCCTACCTGTGCACATTCCTATGTGCCCACATACACCCCTGTAGTGGGATTTGTACCTATGGAGTGTGGAGGAAACTCCTGCAATTACCTGTACATGGCAGACCAGTTGCTGACCTCCCTGAGGTCAAGCTAAATCACTTGATAATAGCAAAGTCCTCCAGAACTAGAACAAAAGCAGAACTTCTTTTTGAAGGACTGAGAAATTTTTATTTTATTTTTGCCATGTCTAGATCCATAGTTATATACCAAAATAGCACTCCCCCCAAGGAAAAGAATGGGTTGTATTTGCCACTGAAAAGTGCCTTGCTTTTGTGCCACTATCCAGAAAAGGAAATGTTCATTGGTTTTGTCTTGCCAGTAACTGAAAGAGAGGAACAGTCACACGGGTGGGTGTTGCTGGTGCACAGTTTGAAACTGTCATTTCCAAAGGCCCACATCAGTAACTGCCAGGAGCAAATCTACCACCTGCCAGCCACAGCCAGGAACAAAATGGACCCAGATCCCACTCAGCTGCACTGACCAGCAGGGTTTAGGAGCAAAGCTACAGGAAAACTTTTCTGTTGGCTTTCCTGAAGATCTCTCTGCTTTTTTATGAGTATGCTCTATGTGGTAAGCACACCACTGGGAACATGACAATCTTCCCAAATAATGCCAATACACTTTAATTGTATTGTACAATACAGTACTGAAGGAACTCACTTTCGATGCAGTAATTTCTAGCAGAAATATCAGGCAACATTTTTTTCCATAATTTAGACTTTATATTAGACTATTTAGTTATTTAAATTTAACAGCCTTACTTTAAGTCAAGTCAACATTTTGGCTGGATTTGTTTAATTAAATTTCTAATGAAACCTTTTTTAAAGCTTTCTTTTAAAATTCTAGATACAAAAATGTTCATTTCTGGCTATGGAAATCATACATGCTTTTATCAAAAATATAAATAGCCATTTCTTTAGATTTTTGCCATAAGTATTTCACTGGAGGAGGTGAGGAAGGTCTGATTTAATTAGAAGTCAGTCCATTTGGAAAATTTTGTCATAAAAACCAGAACTTTTCTCAGGAGTAACCTTTCATCATTTAACCATGACTTAAACCCCAACTCCCCCGTGGGTAACTGTGGACTGAAAGAGGGGCTCTGTGTTGCCTGAGAATTCCATTCTACTTGAGCACTGTGGGAGCCTGAAGGTGTGCATGTGCCAGGTAAATGTGGCTGTGTTGGAATGGCAGCAGGAGAGGTCCCTGGTGGCTGAGACTGTGATGGTCCTTCCCCCCCAGCTTCTGAGATGTCAGCTTTCAGGCTGAACTTTTCCTTTAATAGCATTCCTACCCTCTGCTCACACCACCTGGGCAGAGGCTACGCCTGGCATGAGCATTCTGCAAGTGAAGAAAATTCACTGAAAGCAGATTATTACCACTTCCATTAAAAAAGTAAAATTTTGGGCTCCTCTTTCCCCTTCAGAGCAATCCTATGAAATATATGACTGGGAAAGTTATATTTAGCATGGAACAAACTTCCACTAAGAGCAGCACTGAGAAAACTGGGCTCAGTTTCACAATCTGACTGATTAGCTTTTGAAAATCATGTACTGAGGCCATAAAATATGCTCATAAAGTGTTCATACAAGTAAGGATTTTCTGAGCATATGCATTTGGCTAAGTTAGCTATACAGTGAAACAGAATACTGCAAAATGTACAGTGGCTCACTGCATAGTAAACCAAATGTCTTGTTTCTTGATATATGTACAATAGGGCATCATCTTTGATGTTTTTTTAAAAGCATGCAGTATAACTGTTGGTTATTATTAAAATACAGGGAAAGGGATCATATTATATATAAATTCTGAAACAATAAAGGGATATTTAGTCATAACAACATGAAAATACCATTTGAGAATGAAAAGCCTGCAGTGTACTACACATGCATTCTGAAGAAAACATGATAGTGTGTTGGAGAGTGGAGCCAGATGCTCAGAAATCGAAACATTCCATTGTGTTGGAAACACACATGGGCTTCAGGATCAACTGATCAACTCCAATCTGGTTGTTCTAGGACCTGAGATCTTAACCTGACTTGAATTTTTCTGTTTTGGTTTGGGTTTTGTTTTCTTTTTTCCTGAAGTAATTTTACTTTATTACTCAACAAATGGGAATGCACTGATTTCCCTTTTTAGAAAGATAATTTGTATGATGTTGACTGAACTGTGTGACTGGATTAAACTTATATAATGTGTCTTTCAGAGAGTGACTAATTGGAATTTACTGCAAGTCGCAGATGACTCTTAAATCAGTTCTGTGGAGGCTTCATAATAAGACTTACTGATTGGGAGATTAGTACCAGAAAATATGCATACATTATGCAGCTAACACTGAGGGCAAGTAGTGCTCCAGGGAAAGAACAGCTGATTCTCCTGCACCCCAAAGGACTCCAGGGACGAGTAAGGAAAGTGGGGTCCCAGAAGGACCTAGACTCAACCACTCTTATGGCTGAGGTTTTATAGCAAATGGGAACATTTGAAATAGCACATTACAGTCCTTTTTTTTCCCCTTCAGTCCATATGTATGATGTAGAACCTCTACACAGATGTTGTGGTTTAAAGGCTGTTGTGTTGCTGGGTTTGGTTTTTTAGTGCTTAGATCACTAAAATGCACGTGGACTGAGGCTGCTCTGGTTTCACGCTCTGCTGAGAAGTTGCTCGGCTCTTGCTTCCAGTCATTCCGTTTTCAGTTCACCCTAGTCCTGTGAAATCACGTCCTGAAATTAAATTTAAGAATGACAGCCTTGCAGTTTCCTTCCTCAAGGAGTCTGCACAGCATATTGCTCCCTGCACGTGCAATTGTGGTTGCAAATGTTTGTCACACACAATTACTAAAAAAAAAAGAAAATTAAGACTTAGGAAAGTGGAAAGGAAATTACTTTCCTCTTCAGATTTGTACTTCTTTTTCATCCACTGTGTAGCAGACAGTATCTTCAGGCAGTGTCTTCAGGCAAAGCAAGTTATAAAGATAATTTATTGGAAAATGAGAGGGCTCTGGAGAGGAGACTTTGCTGGCGGGTGGGAGTGCCGGAGCCACTGGTGGAGAGCAGGTTTTGAATCAAAAGTCAGCCAAGGGTGTAAGAAGAGGAGCAGGGCCTGCAGGCTACAGGTAACAGAGACAGCAGAGAGAGTGCCTTGGGAGTGGGCAGCTTCCTGCAGGGCTTGAGTTAAGCCCCAGGTGTGTGACTTCACTTGTTTGCTCCCAGGGATGGTGACTCATCTCTGCAGGGACTAGGGCCACCTGAGGACAGCAGCTTGCTCTCGCTTACTTTATTACCTCACATACTAAGAAGTTAAAGATCTGGACCTACCTGATGACCCAAACTGTTGTCAGGGAGGGGTGTACAACAGAAATTTCATTTTTCAGTTTGGTTTTCAAAAGAAGGGATTTGGTCTGTGTTAAGGAAAGCATTCCTTTGCAAGCCAAACCCCCAAAGTTAGGCAATGGCAGAAGAATGAGCATACACATTTTAAAATTGTGTCACCTGAAAGCAGTTGTATAGATTTTAATTTTTCAGTTGCTAGCTTTATGGCTTTAATGTTCTTTCAGTCTCTGTTTCTGGTGTGCACTACTGTAGAGCGTGTAGCCCAGGTGAATGGCTGTAAGGGTAGGTGCTGAGCCCAGTACTCCTTTATTTGTAAACAGCAGAAAATGCCTTGCATTGAACAATGGGGAGCTGATTTATGTGAAACCAATAAGCAGTCTCTGTTAGAGTACTGTAACACAAAGCAGTGTTAAAATTAAAATTCATAATCGTGTAACCACTTTCCAGATTATAACGCATTTTCATAATTACAACCATGAGATAGAACCTTTCCCTGTTGGGTAGTTTTGCTTACCTTTTTATTGGCATTCTTAGATTTAATTTTCCAGGATCCAGAGATCTGTTTCTACTAGGGTGACTCTGAAGTGCCATTGAAAATAACTTAGTTCTTCAGAATTAGGAAAAGGGAAGCTGACAATTAAGGAGTAAGCATGCCAAAAACCAGATATGTGCTCTACTAGCAATTGAAAGGAAAATTCAGCCTTCTTTACCTTGCTTCTTAAGTGGAATTACACAAAATAATGAGGGTTGATTCTGATAGTAAATGTATTGTTGAAAATCATTGCATTAATTATTTCAAAAAAATTCCATTTTCAAAGAATTAATTTCCATTATGATG
Source organism: Notiomystis cincta (assembly GCA_013398075.1). Taxonomy (NCBI): domain Eukaryota; kingdom Metazoa; phylum Chordata; class Aves; order Passeriformes; family Notiomystidae; genus Notiomystis; species Notiomystis cincta. The sequence continues at coordinate 53,087 of VZRX01015408.1, read as the reverse complement.
TTTTGGTGATGCATTTTTTCCCTTTAAAAAATAAGAGGAATTTTGGGTTCCAGAGGAAAGTGTAATGAAATGTTTTTAGAATTCATTACTTGCTTCCTGAGCCTGTTGTCACTCAAAGTTGTTTGGAGAGGATGATTTCTCTGGGGCAGGTGTAGGTCCACCTTGTTCCATGGGGACTTTGACCTGATGTAGTTCTTGGGAATTAAACAGTGAAATGAAGAAGGAAAGAATGAGCTCAAAAGCCTGTCTGCTTCCTCCTCCCCTGAGTCCATACTATTTTCACACTTCTTGTGGATGAAGTGGTCAGGTTTTGTCATCTCTTACTCGTCATCTCAGTTTTCCTGGTCTCCTATTGCCATGGAGTGTTAATACACTTGCAAGGATGGACATAAAAATGCCAGAGGAGCATTCACCTGCAGCAGATGGGAGTGGTTAAAAGCAAGACAGGCAGATTGAGGTAATCGTTGGAAAAGTATTTATTGATAGGATGGATCAAGCAGCCCCTGCCTGTATTGAAACCTTGAACTGAGTCAGACCCCTGACAGCATCCTCCTGTATAATCTGTAGCCCGTGTTTCGATGTTAGTTGTGCTGCAGACTAGTGTTTCGTGAAGCACCAGCCTTGACCCTAATGTCTGCACCACGACCCTATGCTGAAACCCAGTGGCTTTTTAAAACCTGCCGAGAAGGTACAGGTGGCCACACAAGAGAACAGAAGAGGGGCTCCCAGCGAGCACTATTCTCGGCTGTATTGGCAGGACTGAGCTGAACTGGAACACTGTGATACAGCTGCAGAGCACATACCAATTCCACCCAGAAGCTTGTGACAAACTGTGCTTGTCGTTGGTTTCTGACTCAGGAGAGATAAAAATACCTCTGCTGCAGCAGGGAGAGCGGTTGCAGTGCGGCAGCCTGTGCCAGGGGGAAGGGAGGGCTGCGCGCCGGCTGTCTGCACAGGCAGGCCGTGCACAAGGAAAGGTGCCCTGGCACCCCGCATCTCCGGAGGGTGGGCAGCCCACGGTGCAAAGCTTTGCTGTAGTCTGATCAAGGGTCCGTTTTTGCAGTCCCTGGCAAAGACAGCTCACCCCTGCCTGGAGAGCAGCACAAGGAAAGGGGCAGAGTCGAATGGCCATCGCGGTGAGCCCTCCCGGCTGTCAGCGCTCAGCTGCGGGGAGCCGCCTGAGCTGGGTGTGACATGGTCTGGCCTGCTCTTTGTGAGCCCCCTGATTCCGGCTCCCGTGGCAGAAAGGTCAAGCCTTCAGTGGTTGTGTGAAGTAGTTTGTGTGAGTGTGTGAGGGCTGGCCAGGACCGCACTGCCCTGTGTACCTTTCATCGTCAGTTGCGTGCGCCCAAACTTCAGGGTTCGGTCCCGTTCCGGGAAACTGTGGCCATTCACCTTCTGCTGGGGTCTGTAAATTCCTACAGAGGCGTCACCAGCAGTTCGGCGTTCAGGTCTTTGCGGAATGGAGTGGCGCAATGAACTTGGGGTGGCATTTATGTTCACGTCCCTACAGATGTGAGACTGGTGAGCTTGTTTTCACACGAAAAGCACTGGAAAACGTGATTTTAAGGGAAGAGTGGTGCCCATCAGCGGTCACGTTACGCGCTCCTGGCCGCACCTCCCGGTGCACAGGCCACGTCACACGGGGGGTCGGGGAGAGGCGCTTCCCGCCGTGCCGCTGCCCTGCCCGCCGCAGCTCCCGCAGGAGCGCAGAGGTGCCATTTTCTGGCGGTGCGCGGCCCGCGCCGCGGTGCCTCTTCCGGG